>OZ023243.1:16233335-16314495 GCA_964006365.1 Trididemnum miniatum | reverse complement strand
CCCCGATCCCAACCCCCCCGACCCCAACCCCCCCGACCTTAACCCCCCCAACCCTAACCCCCCCAACCCTAACCCCCTCTGGCCCCAACCCCTCGTCCCCAATCCCCCCGACCCCAACCCCGGTCGTCCCCGATCCCCAACCCTAACCCCCTTTGACCCCAACCCTCCCGACCCCAACCCCCTCCGACCCCAACCCCCCCAACCCTAACCCTCTCTGGCCCCAACCCCCCGTCCCCAATTCCTTCGAGCCCAACACCTCGACCCCAACATTTTCAACCCCCCGACCCCAACCCCGGTCGTCCTCGATCCCACCCCCCCCGACCCCAACCCCCTCCGACCCTAACCCCCCCAACCCTAACCCCTTCTGACCCCAACACCCCCGTTCCCAACTCCTCCGACCCCCAATCCCAACCCCCCCGATCCCAACCCTCTCGACCCCAACCCCCTCCGACCCTAACCCCCCCAACCCTAACCCCCCCAACCCCCCCGTCTCCAACCCCTCCGACCCCAACCTTTCGATCCCAAACTCCCCGATCCCAACCCCCTAACCCCCTCCGACCCCAACATCCCCGACCCAAAACCCCCACCCCCCGTCCCCAACATCTCGTCCCCAACCCCCCGACCCAAAACCCCCCTGACCCCAACTCTCCCCCCGTCTCCAACCCCTCCGACCCCAAACCCCAACCTGCCGACTCCAGCCCCCCATCCCCAACCGCTCCGACCCTAAAACCCCCGATCCCAACAATGTCCATCGGTCCCAAAATACCCATTTGCCCCAATTGCTGATTTGCCCTGGTGCTCATTTTTCCTGGTGTGCATTTGCCGCAAATGCCCATTTTCCCCAATGCTCACTAGCCCTAATGTCCATCGATCGGTCCCAAGGTGCCCATTATGCTCCAAAGTGCCCATTTGCCGCAAATACCTGTTTGCTCTGGTGCCATAGGCGTGGGAAGTGGGTGGCTGGCAGGGGCTGAAGCCCCCCCATCTTTTTTGTCAGCCCCCCCCTAAAAACTTTGAGCCCTCCCTCGGCCCCCCTTATAGTGAAGATTTTCAGCGTGAAAAAACCTGTAACAATGGGTTATCGGTGTATTTTGTTTCTGCAACGTAGCCTATTTTACGACATAATGGTTATATTTTGATATTTCATTGTTGTGTATCATTTGTGTTTTAACTTTGACGTCACAGTTGAATTGCCTCGCACTATTTGAAAGAGGCATTTTTGCTGACCTCGTGGAACAGAAGTTCTGTAGCCATCTGCATTTTGATATCGAGCTGGTATGGTATGTGATTATGCAGAGTGAGGAAAGTATTGTAAAATGAGAATAGACAGCAGTCCTAGTTCAAAATAATAGGGGCAGGTTTGAGATTATTTTGTTGAAAACCAGTGAAACCGAGATGGCCTTCATTTTTGGAGTTGGAAGAGCTACTAGACGGTGCTGGCAAGCGTGGTTACGAAGACTGCCAGCAAATTCGTAATTTCCAGACTACCAAAGCGGCTGATACTAGGAAACTAACAAAGGCAGTTGTATAATTCGGACCAGGACAATTCGGCGCGAGCTTCTGATATGCTCAGGGTTAAGGTTAGGTTAGATTTAGGCCTAGGGTAAATTTGGGCTTAGTGTTTAAAGTGTTTAATGTTCTTGGCGTTAGGATCTTGGAGCCGAATTGTCGTAGACCCGCATAATTCGCACCACAACACCCTAATTTATCATCACTGCGACTGCAGATAGCCAGATATTTCATTTTTCATTAATTCGTGCACAGGTAGTTTGTTTAGATAGAATGTAGTAACTAGTTACGCTTACGAGTGATTTCTATGTTTTGAAGTGAGCATTTTAAATGGATAAGTTTGTAATTAGAAAAAGAAAAGTTGTCGAAAAAGAAGCAGAAGCAAATACAACAACCCACACCACATCTGCTTTTCCTTGCCCTTGTCCCGATAATGACAGAGAACGTTCTAACTTAAATGAAGAAGACACTGAAAGCGTTGTTCTTGTGACATTCACAGAGAAAGAGTCAGCACCTGCATCAGCTGCAGTTACTGGAACAAAGAAGTATAGAAGGTCATTTCAGCCAGCCTGGCAGAAAAACTGGCCTTGGTTATGCTACGATAAAGACAAGTGTAGCGTTACCTGCCATGTGTGCAGTAAAGCTTCCACTGCTAATTTACTCCCTGTCAGTCTAAGCAGGTTAGTTAAAGGAAGTACTTTTGTAGAAGAAGGATTTTCAAACTGGAAGAATGCCCGAGAAAAGTTTAAATTGCACGAATCTTCAGGTTTGCACAGTGAATCTTTGCGTGTTTTAAGCACTGAACAAACCCAGCCAATTAACGCAGTGCTTTCCGACGTCGCCAGCAAGCAACAAAACCTTGCTAGAACGGTTTTAGAGCTGCTGTTTAGATCAATAAAATTTTTGGGTCGACAAGGGATAGCGTTAAGGGGACACGAAAACCGAGACGGTACGCTCTGGCAACTTATGCTGGAGAGAACACATTCGCTTCCAGAAGCCCGCCAATGGTTATTGAGACGAGATAATTGGATGTCTAACGTTGTTCAAAATGAGATTCTTCGAATGTTTGGCCATGCAATTCAACAGCAAATAGTATCAGAGGCTAAAAATTGTCATTTCTTTGGGCTTACTGCTGATGGCACAACCGACATTTCTGGAAAAGAGCAATTTTCATGCAGTCTACAGTTTGTTGATTCGACCTTAGTTGTGCGGAATACGTTTTTAGGATTTTATAATGCACCTGACGTTTCTGCCAACACGCTGTTTTTGTCTATAAAGGACATATTCATACGTCTTGATTTACCTATTGAACGTTTGCAAGGATACTGCTTTGATGGGGCAGCGAATATGTCAGGGCAATTCAATGGGGTTAGAGCAAAGTTGAAAGATTTATGCGCTGATTCTTTGTACATTCATTGCAGCAATCACGCACTCGATCTTATTCTGCAGGAAGCTGCTAAAGAAGTGCGATTTATTGCAGACACTTTAAATTTTGTGCAAGGTGTGTCAGTTGTTTTTGCGCAATCTGCCAAGAGAAAATCATTATTCCGATCGCTATTTGGTAGAGAGGATGCTGTTTGTAATCTTTTAAGTGTATGCCCGACTCGGTGGTGTGTTCGCGCTTCCGCAATATCTCGTGTGTTAAGTTGTTATTCTGAACTGCTGGCGTGTTTAAATAGTCTTGTTCATGATAATTCTGTAAAAGGAGACACACGAGCTAAAATTCATGGTTTGTTAAAGCAAGCAAAAACGCCACGAATTGTGTTTGGATTGCTGTGCAGTAAGGCAATATTTGGACCAGCAGAAATCGTAGCGCGCGGCCTATAGGACAAAAACGCTTCAGCTCGTTCTACTCTTGAATCCATTGCGTTTTTAAAAGCGAAATTCCTGAAACTGAGAGAAGATCGGTCATTTGCGGAGCAAATTGAAAAAGTTGATACATACGCATCAGCCAATCACTTTAGCTACTGCGTTTCACGGCGACATCCGTCAAACTTGGAAGAGACAAATAAACTCTCTGATTCGGAGAGGCTGATTTGGAGACAGCAGTACTTTGAAGTTTTAGATCTTATCCTGTCTGCAATAGACAGCAGATTTCAACAAACCGATTTGCTTACTGCCGCTGCAAGAGAAACATATTTAGTCAACAGTATTGGACTTGGTGCTACTACCACGAATAGCATGGATGTGCCTGATCTAGACTCCTTGCCTCTGCCCAAAACGATGGACAAAGCTCGTCTTAAAATGGAATTGGCCTTGATCCGCGATTACACGGCGGATTTAAATATGACATCTGTTCAACAGCTTGCTACTTTCTTAATCAGCTTGAACGCTCAGACCAGAAACTTGTTTAAAGAAGTAACTAAATATGCTGAGCTATGTCTGTGCCTACCGATATCGGCAGCATCTTCTGAGCGCTCTTTTTCTGCCTTGAGGCGTCTAAAGACTTGGTTGCGAAGCTCGATGACGCAGGAACGACTCACCCACGTGTCCCTTATGCATGTGCATCAAAATGAACTGGATAAAATAGACATCAAAGACTTGATGAAGTCTTTTATCAATAACACCTCTGAACGAAAAGGCGTCTTCGGTGTATTGTAAATTCATTTTTTTGCTTACGCTGGAATGATAATTTGAACGGGTTCTTGTCAGAAATCAGAATTTTAGTTATAATCTGCAAAACAATTTTTGCCAATACGTCTACAAACCCGATCTTTAGTGTACATAAGTTTTTTCAAATTTTCGCTCAACTAGGATTCCAGTCCTGCATCAATTTTGCTGTGTACGACTGCGGGTACTAATGTTACTATGTTGTTGGGGGGTCTGGGGGGCGAAGCCCCCCAGACGTTGATATGGTTACACAGATTTCAGCCCCCCCTACTTAAAAGGACTTCCAACGCCACTGTCTGGTGCTCATGTTTCCTGGCGCCCATTTTCCCCAAGTGCCCATTAGCTCCCAATGCCTACTTGTCCCTGTGCCCATTTGCCTCAAAAGTTCTTGTTTGTCCAATTAAATGCCCCAAATACCCATTTGCCCCGGTGACCAGTTGCCCATACAATTGCGCTCATTTTTCCTGGTGCCCATTTTTTTCAAGTGCCCATTTGCGCCAAATAGCTAAGTGACCATTTGCCCCTGTGCCCATTTATTTTACATTCCTAACCCAAGTCAAAACAGTAATGGTTTCTGCCGCTAGGGGGTGCTAGAATTGTAGTACGTGTGCCCCTATGCATAGTCGTACCCCACATGAAATCATAGAGCTTACATGGATTCATAAACATTTGCATGTTTTTCATTCCTCTTCAAAAACAATAATTTGATATATTCGGCCACTAGAGGGTGCTACATATCATTTTGCATTAGTCATTGTCATATCCCAAGTCCCCAAAATAGGGCGCCCCTTAGTCCTTTGCCAAACGAGACCTGCAACGTATTTCTCGGACAAAACAACATATTTCTCAGGTAACGTTACCAGCCCTGCAACGTATTTCTCAGGCAAAACAACATATTTCTCAGGTAACGTTACCAGCCCTGCAACGTATTTCTCAGGCAAAACAACGTATTTCTCAGGTAACGTTACCAACCCTTATGCAAACGTGATGACTTTTTTTTGGTCTTTACTTCATTTTGGGCAAAAAACTAGGCATCAGCAAACGTGATGACTTTTTTTTGGTCTTTACTTCATTTTGGGCAAAAAATTGGGCATCTGCGAACGTGTCAATTTTGCTCAATCACCCCCTCAATGCTCAACATAGATTTGCACCCCCGCCCCTACACCTACACCCCCAGCACCTTTTCCCTCCCTGCACTCCTGTTTCCTTCGACTAGCCCTATGCCTAGGTCTCCTACGACTAGGCCTTCCACACTAGCTTCATGTCGTTTCAACTGCTAATCTGATGTGCTCCTTGGGAGCAATTCGGAGCGTACCTTGTAACTCATGCGTGATGAGTGGGTCACGTGACACAGTTGTACAACCATATTAAAGAGAACTATGCTTAGACTATTGATAATCCTATCCTAAACAGTGCTCCCACCGAGATTTTTGGTAAAACCCCAGATTATCCCTTCAAAAAAACTGAAAAACCCAGATCCGTAACAAAAACCCCAAATACGGTACAAAATCATGCGTTTTAACATCAATAACAAATTTATGTACGGTAGGCTATGTGGCGAATTTACCAAAATAAAGCATTTGCCGTCTCTGTAATTTTATTCGCTATATTTTACGTCTAATCATACAAATGCTTAAACTATGAATTTCAAGTCATTTTCGATGATGATGTCACAAATTATATTGAACGGAAAATTCAACAGTAATTGAGGGAGACTGCGAAGTGAGCTTGCGCTCTTCGAGTCAACAGCCACCCGTGATATATGTCAAATGCGATCGGCTCCAGCCGTGAATCGAACCCGTCACGGAGGATCTGTCACCTGCGCGCGGTACCGCTAGGCCATGTCGCTGACAAAAAATTCACTGACACAAACAAGTGTCTCATTTGCATAATAGAAGTCATGTCACTGACACAAACACGTCAATTTCGATGTCTCATTTGCATAATAGAAGTTTTGGCCTAATTTTTAACTTTATGTCTCGCAGCGGCTCGCTGGCGCCGCAGTGCGACCATGCTCATCTTGCAACTTCCTTCATATTACATCTTTACAAAAATATTAATATTTCCCGCTTCGCTGCAATTGGTAATTTTGTGTGTGACGTCATTGTCCATTTCAATGTTCAAAAAAACTATAAATAGAGGTAGCTGGCGGCATTCAGTAAGTTTAGCTTGTAGGGGTGCCCTAAGTGTTCTGATTAATTGTCTTTTTGGTTAAATTTTGATTAAAAGTTGCTGCTGAACTACTGCCTGAAAATTGAAGAAAAGAAGATCCAAAAGTCTCCCAGCAATCCATTTGGCAATCTATTTTACCAGCAACCCTAAAAGAGTTTGGTAGGCTACTGCGCAGCAGCTAGTCTACCAAAGGGTTACTGTTACCTAACGGGCCTTCCATCCATTTCCATCGAGAGTGTTCACGCGCGGCTACGGCCGAAGTTGCGCTTTCGCAAGTGGGGCACATTTAAAAGAGTATAGGTTAGACCTACTGGCTAGCCTGCGCCCACTACTGAGTAGTAATCCCCCGCTACCACACAAATCATTACCCCACAGGTATCACTGAAATCAATGTAAGTGATCTTTTGTGGATGATAATTGGTTTAATCGGACAAAAAATGATATAGAAAACAAAGACAATAGAAGCCAAGCTAAATTGAGTTAGAAGTTCCAACATCACTGCAAAATTAAACTTACTGGTAAATAGCTTAACACCATTTAATTCTAAAAATGAGTAAATAGAAAAAGGACTTACTGCTCAATCACATTCACAACTGTTCTAGAGTACCGTAACGTATGGTGTGAACTTAATGAACCACAACTTAGAACTAGTCTGTGGAAAGTACCGTAAGCGAAGAAAGTCAATGAAAAAGTTTAGTCTAAAATTAGTTTAGTTCAATCAGTTTCGATTAGTTCAACTATGTATCACCACTTCAATTTACTGTCGGTTATCCTCTCAAGCACAGAGCATTTGGCTTTCAAGCCTTACTTCGCGGGTCCTACTAAACACCGCAAGGAACTACAAGGTACTTTTAAACCTTCAAAATGCTTAAAAACACTACAAGGAACTACAATGTACTTTTAAACCACGTACGAAGTAGCTGAAAACACTTCAAGGAACTACAAGGTACTTTTAAACCAACTACAAGGTAGTTGAAAACACTACAAGGAACTACAAGGTACTTTCATAGCTACTACAAAGTAGTTGAAAACAGCACAAGGAGCTACAAGGCACTTTTAAACCAAGTACAAAGTAGCTGAAAACACTATAAGGAACTACAAGGTACTTTTAAACCTACAAAATGCTTGAAAACACTACAAAGAACTACAAGGCACTTTTATAGCTGCTACAAGCAGAGATGGGCATTTATCGCGATAATTTATCGGCGATAACTTTTTATCGATTATCGTTATCGCTCAAAATAGTTTAGATTTATCGATTACCGTTATCGCTTTTGTTGAATATTTTGTTATCGCCGATAAATTATCGAGATAAACGATTTTTTATGCACGCAGTGTTTAAACTTCAAAGTTGGTGAGTTGACGTTATGGAAAAAACACGGTGTCCATTATGACTTGTTGTAATTTTTAAAAATTATTTCTTCGTTTGGCTTAATTTCACGGCAGAGTCCGTGAACTGCTCTCTTTTCTTGAAAAATTTAGAAAAAACATTTTTGCAATTCGACTTACAAAAAAAAACTTCGTCGAACACATCGAAAATTTACCGCAACATTTATCGGAAAAATTTATCGGCGATAATTTATCGATTATCGATATCGCTTTAAAAAATTGAAATTTATCGATTATCGGTATCGCCCTGGGCTTTTTTGAAGTTATCGATTATCGTTATCGCTTTAGTACAGAATGGTTTATCGTGCCCATCACTGGCTACAAGGTAGTTGAAAACAGCACAAGGAACTACAAGGCACTTTTAAACCAAGTGCAAAGTAGCTGAAAACACTACAAGGAACTACAAGGTACTTTTAAACCAACTACAAGGTAGTTGAAAACACTACAAGGAACTACAAGCTGCTTTTAAACCAACTACAAGGAACTACAAGGTGCTTTTAAACCAACTACAAGGTAGTTGAAAACAGCACAAGGAACTACGAAAACAGCACAAGTATGGGGGCGTAGTGCCCAGTCTCCAACGAATTTTTACGGTTTTCACATAAAAAAAAACATTCATTTTAACATACTTTTCTCAGCTTATGTCTAAAAGCAGAAGCTTGGCTAAAATAAGTGAAAGGAGGCTGCAACCATTATTGGCTTAAGAAATGATAGACCTTATTACAGGGCCAAAGGGGCAGGCCATATATGGCACCATGCCCCCCTGAGTGCGCTTATGGGCCCCAGTTTTTGAAGGTGTAAAAATTAAATCGTTTATTTCAACAAAATGCTTAAAAGGTTAGGCTAGTCGTCAGTACAAGCAGCAAAAGAAAACTATTCATCAAATGTTAACTACGCCGGTGCACCTAGAGTAACAATTTACTCTGTTTCGATGCGCAGTTAAGCTCAGAATAAATACTGCGAGCGAATAGCACTCACACACACTATGCTAAGCTATATAAGAGCATTAAGGCTAAGAAATGCCCATTGCCCAGAAAATTTAACTGTTAGGCTAACAAATGTACCCATCCAAAAAGTATCCTTTAATTAAGTTCCTAGGCTTACATCTGCAAGAAAACCTCTCATGGAAACTACATATGGAACATGTACTGACCAAAGTTAGATGTGGATTATCAGTAGTAAGAAAGATCAAGTCGTACTTAAATCAAGAATCCCTATTAATCTTATACCACACCATGATTAAGAGCCACATTCTATATTGCAACACGGTTTGGTGTCATGACAATAAAACCATTGTTCAAAAGCTACAACGATCAGTTAATAACTTCATACGAATAATCTTTAACTTAAATCCCAGAGATAGTGTTGTTGGACCTATGAAATCTCATAAATTTTTAACTATCAATCAGTGAATGATAAAGGAAACTTTTAAGTTTATGTTCCACTTTAGCAATAACGGCCTCCCTCCTGTTTTCAAAAAATTTTTTCTGACCAAAGAAACCAAAAATCTTCCAGTTCAAACTAGAAGTGGCAGCAGGCTAATTCCCTCTTTCTGTAGGTTGTCTACTACACAGCAATCATATCGATGTAAGGGCCTTGAGGTTTGGAACAACCTCCCACCAGCGATACGCTATGACTGCAAAAGTTTAAAAAAGTTTAGTAACGAGGTGCATAATAATTTACTTAAACTCTAAAAAAAATTTTGTCATGAGAAGTCATATTGTCTCTTATTGATGAGCAATGTGCATGCTAACCTACAGCTTTTGCAGCTTAAATTTAAAGTCATTATTTAGCTATATTCCACATATTCCAGTTATACTTTTGTATTCATTGCAACAAATAACATGACAAATCATCAAGCTTGCATTGTTGTTGTATGGTGCTCCTTCTCATTTGCTACCAGTGTGCAATTATTTTATTTATTTATTTTGATTTTATTCTTTTTTTATTCAGGTGTAGCAGCCATGCAAATTCTTTTTATCTTTGGCTACATGATCATATTACAGTGCATGTTATAACGTACGGTATATCGTTTTGCTGCTTCTGCCTATTTCTTGACCATTGCTGTTACTACGTGTTGTTGTTGTGTGTTTTTGTGGTCTTGGAAATATAAAAAAAATTACCTGAAAGTTATGAATAAAAATCATTAGTCAACGAACCCAAAGCAAAATTTAAATCTTTCTCGCCTAGGTTACAATCAGAAAAAGCACCCTGCCACATTAGATAAAAGAAATTTATTGGCCTTTGTGTTTATTTATTCAGTATGAGTCAACTGCATAGGTGGGCACAAATAGCTAATCCGTTAATTAGCGAAGCTAATTTTTTCACTAGCGGATTAGCTGTTCAGCTAATGTTCAAAAATGTTAGCGGACTGGTTATCGAAGCTTCTTTTTTCAGCCAATCTGCTAGAATAAGAATAATTGCTAGCGCTGGCGCGGTTTTAATAAAAAAAAGCCTGTAAATTGCCATAATTTTCCCGTTTTTTGTGCCAGAGAAATATCTACCGGTACTCTTCTAGCTAGGCGCTTAGATTAAGCAATAATAACTTCGTCAATGACATCATAAAGCTGAGCTTGCGCAATCACTGTTTTAACACATAGGAGCTCAGAGGTCATAGAACGGCAGATGAGAGGGGTTAGCATACCTTTTCTACGTACCAATAACCAAGTATATTGCGACCTACTATGAGTACTACGTCAAAAACCATCGGCGAAACGTGATTCTGCCGGGTCAGATTGGGATGTGTTTGGCAGAAATTTTTTCGGCTGCTTTAACCCCGGCGGAAGCCCCCTAAGTTCGAGTGATGACATCACAGTGAGTTATGACGTCACATAGAAAATGAGTCATATGACGTCATAATTCAAACCTTGAGGGCTTCTGCCGGGGGTAAAGCAGGCGAAAATTTTCTGTCTCATACAGTACCATTTTGTAATCAGTGCAATGTAAGCTTTCGTTTGCACTAAGTTTCGTGCGATTCTTAGTCAAAATATTTTCGCTGTGACGTCATAGCTCAAACTTTGGGGGCTTCTGCCGGGGTTAAAGCAGCCGAAAAAATTTCTGTCACATACCATTTCGTAATCAGTGCAATGTAAGCTTTCGTTTGCACTAAGTTTTATGTGGTATCTAGAAAAGACGCGCTAGCATACCTTTGTGACGTCATTACTCGAACTTTGGGGGCTTCTGCCGGGGGTAAAGCAGACGAAAAAATTTCTGTCACATACCATTTCGTGATCTGGTCGATGTAAGTTTTCGTTTCCACAAGGTTTCATGTGGTTCCTAGAAAAGGTGTGCTAGCGGTTTGTTTAGGCCCCCATTACTGCCAAACACATCCAATCTGACCCGGCAGAATCACGTTTCGCCGATGGTTTTTGACGTAGTACCCATAGTAGGTTGCAATGTACTTGGTTAGTGGTACGTAGAAAAGGTATGCTAACCCCTCTCAGCTGCCGGTCTATCAACCTTGCATTTCGCAAATGGTCAGATCGATGCTTATTTCACAGTAGTAGGCCTACTGTGCTTATTTCCTGCTCAACTTATTTCGGCAATGTGCGTATTTCATTGCTGCTGTGCTAATTTCACTGCCGAGTTTATTTCAATGTTATAAGTTTTTGCAGCGTTTTTTAGCGTATATCATAGCGGTGCTGGAGCTGTGGTCTTCCAGCAGTGTCTTTTTTATCTCGCCGTCATTTGTTAGGTTTTTGTTTTTTCTTTTCTTACCCTAAAGAAAAAACAAAAACCTAACAAATGAGTCATAGATGTGCGTAACCTATTTTCAATTATTTTTAACTTGGAAAAGGAGCGTTCTCCAGTGCAGTTGGAGATCATTAAAACAAGGCATATTTGCAATGCTGTTTCCACATTTGAAAAAGGATCGTCCACCTCTTTTCCCTTCGTTAACCGATACAAGAACATCTCCAAACTGCATTCGCTACCTTAATGCTCATCTTGAAATACTTAAGCAAATTCGGCAAACTGAACAATTTCCTAATACATGACTAATACGGTTACTCCTCGTTTTCCTTTTATGTCATTGCCAACTAACGCTACTGTGACTTTATCCTGCAAAATTGGCAACAATCTGCCTTCAACACTGATTACCATAAATTTTTTGAAACACCGATAATTCGCCTCTATACTGTAGTTGGCCTATAAACGAGAGAATTGAGCTAACGGTACCATAAACATAAAGTAAAATCACGACTAAACATTGGGCTATTGTTATGCTCAGCTGATTGCGAAATTATCTCATGCCGATTGCAGACCCACTCCTGGCGTTTGGAGTAACGATGCGTCTTGACCAATTCAGTTTGTTCAAGACAATATAATTATTTTGTCCAACACTGCACAAATGTACAAGTAACTTGTGGTGGATGGTGGGGGCCCCGGGCCTCTTGCCCGCCCCTCTAAATCCGACGCTGAACTATACAGTAGTACCTATTGGTATGATGTAGGTTATTGAATTGGTTGTGCTGGATAGGCTCATCCATTCAGGGTTGCGAGTGGTTTACCGGAGGCTAAGAGTGACTGATTAACTCGGATAAAGTATACAATCAGCCGTGTCCGATAGTTCGCTGTGGTGCTCTATAAACGGCTGATCGTTTTGAACTTGTTTTTTGATAACATTGTTCTACTTGTCACAATTTCATTCAAAAGCATGCGTTTTATTAAGATTCTGCTAACTCAGTCTTAATACTGTACAGTGGCGTACGCACGGGGGGGGGGGGGTATTGGGGCTCAAACCCCTCCCATTGAAAAATCCTGCGTACGCCATTATACTGTGTAATCTTAATCACTGAAACAAATATTTGCTCAGTGAAAAAACTTCTTTGAGAAAACACTGCCACCAAGGCATTGTCTCTCCTCTTTGACGATCACTAAGGGTGAATGAAAAGGGACCTCTCATTGTCTACAAAACTCTTTTAGGCCTCTTCCGATACACGTTACAACCTTTTGTCGCTCAGATTCTATTAGGAAAATCGTGATTACTGATTAGTTGGACTTGGATTAACAATACACTTCCTTTCCTTCCTACGAAAACTTCTGCAATTGCCCCGGCCTGCTTTCGCACTGCAAAGGACTATGCCTCGTGATGTTTATAAGTAGGCCTACTGTATTTATTTAGAGTTCTTAAAAATTCTGATTAATAAGTCTTGATGTTTGTAAATTTTGTCACGCAATCGGTAATGCAAGGTTTTATTGGGTCAATATGACGACTTCAAGTTCTGAACAGAGTGAAAGATAGTTTTTTACTTTTTATTAAAAATAACGGAACCTATTTTAGAAATTCGAAACTTGACTATTGGCACCCAAGTAAAAACACTGCAGTTGCAAAACTTTCATCTTCGTTCAATAAACGTTTGGCGATATCGTCATCGACTCATTGTGTTTAGATTCGACCACTAGCGTGCGTTGTTCGTAGAAAACAAATCCTAATAGTCGCTAAAATCCGGGCATGAAATGAATAGTACGTATTTCAAGTGAATGCTAAATAAGCTGCAAAACTGCTTTTACTCTGTTATTGTCTCAAGGTTTCAATTTTATGATTGATCAGCGAATTAGCGCAAACGAAGCTTAACTTTTCAATTATCTAAATAGATGTTAGAGGAGCCAACTTTTGCGTTAGCAGCTGTGCTCAGCCCACTTACTCAAAAAATGAAAACTGAAGAGAACACGTGTAACGGTACAGTCACCAAGCGTCGCTGAACTGATGCCAATATGAAGGTGACTGACTACGGGCTCCGGAGCTGGCTTCGCGAGTTGAATGATCAACAAGGTCATCTTTCTTGATGCAGGTACTTCCTTTATATAAAACCCAAGCTGCTAAATTGTATAAGGGAAAAAATTAGAAAAATAAAATGGCTGGATTTAAAAAGCGCCCGTTCTCGTATCAGATAGAACTTTGCTGTAAATTTGTTTTAGATTTTTGCAGATATAATGAGGTTAGAATTTTTCATAAAACGAGAGTAAGTCAAAATAAGTTTATGTGGAATAAGAGCTTCAAACAAGAAATGTTTCTAAAAATGGCAAACGACATTGCATAAATATTTTAAATTAAACAACGTTTCGTATCAACTTACGATTGTGATGAAACAATAGATGGCCCAGCGAGTCAGTTTTACTCCTTAAATTTCGCTATTGTATGTGTTTATCGCTATATTGTGTTGCCATTCAGAAGCGCTTTAACACCACGCTGTGTATCTTGTTTGACACGACTTTCTACAAACTAGCGCTGATGCTACAAGTTCCACATGTTTTACTGTAAATAAATTGAACAAGATTTGTGGCTGCCAAAGAAGAGAAGTAAGTAGTTAAAGTTTGTTGAACGTTTTGTGTGATTCTGAGTTGATCAGCAGAACGTTTAGCTGCTGCTAAAATACGAACAGCAAGAATAAAAACCGACGTTAAAAATAAACTAGTAGAAAGCGTTCTCGCATTGTCGTTTTGTAAAAACTAGTTTTGGAAACGATGTACCAGCATTTGAGTCCGAGTTGAGTCGTTTTTCCGTCAAATTTGACAGTCTAAGACAACTTATTAATTTATGATCTTAATCTGGGTCAAATGAGCCAGTGACACCTATTAGACAAGGCAAAATCATTTAAGAAAAGCAGTCGAGTCAAATCAGAGCATTTCGCTTGTTTATATACAGTACGGACACGGTACCTTTCCACAATTGATCGGTTTCATTTTAGCGATTGTTTAGTCTTTAAAGGTGTCGCTTTCAATCCAATTCAAGCTTTATGGTGGAACCTTCTCAACAATTTTAGTTTAGCACTTCTCACAAGTCCACAATCAGAAGCTTTAGCTCCTAACCCGGAAAACACGTACAAATTTTCCAAGAGGGGGGGAGGGAGTACAAAGAAGTTTTAACACAAAAGTGCACGATTTTTTTTGAGAATCTGAGCGATAACGGATGCATCCGCCCCCTGGATCGGCCCCTGACTTCTTTTAATGTATATAAAAAGAGACCTGAGAGGAATGCCCGCAAAGCAGCCCCTCTTTACGCCATTGTCCTATACTTTCGAAAAGATCAACAACGACGACAATATCTCGATCTAGACTTAAATATTGGAATTGATATTTTTGCATCGAGCGCTATTGACATACATACAATAACTCCGTGGGAGGGGTGAACAAAATTTAAAAAGTTTAGTGAGCACTGCTATCAGAGCCAGCGGCAGAGCAGTCGACTTAGGAAGGCCAAGCGTTTATCAGGGGGGGCCAAAGTTTGAAATTAAGCACAAAAGCCGCTGTCTTCAAAAGAGTAAGCTTTCTGACTGGGGTCCAAGCGTGTCGATTGGGGGGGAGGGGCAGGCCCCCCTTGGCGCCGGCCCTGACTGCTATAATCAACTCCAATTTACTTTTGCAACTACTTGATGCATGCGGTCGTGGTTTTTTTACCTAGGAAGTAAAGTTGTTTAACCTCGGTGGCGGCTACGTTGGATGACAAGCAAATAAGGAAGATTTTTTTGTTCCGGTAGACCTGCTTTGGGCGAATCTACATTCCACAGTTTTTTAGGGGGAGGCTAGAAATAAAAAAACGCTTATATTGCAGTTGAATACTTCTAGAAGGGGTCCTACTAAACACCGCAAAGGACAGAAACACAGCAAAGGACCAAAAATTGATGTACTAAACACCGCAAAGTACGACAAAAAATCTTAACCCTAATCTAACCCTAACCCGAACTAACCAAACCTTAACCCTAGCCTAACCCTAAGCCTAACCTAACCCTGATTTAAAGTCCTTTGTAGTTCTTTGTTATGGTATGATTCCAAGACGTTTGTTGTTCGTTGCGGTGTATAGTTGATCAATTTGAGGTCCTTTGTCGTTCTTTGCAGTGTTTAATACTGTACATCAATTTGAGGTCCTTTGTCGTCCTTTACGGTGTTTAATAGGGCCGTTCTAGAAGCATTGAAGTACTAATGTATTGATATGCGTAGCTAAAAATCGAAGGGGAGAATTAAGACCTCTTAGCCCCGTCTAGGCCTACATGAAAGGATGTCTGAGTTGTGAGCAAAAGATTAATAAAAACTAATTGCAACAAACGCAGACCTACGGTACAAAAATGATCGGACTTGTGCTTTAAAATTTAATTTATGTTTGAAAAACTCTCCAGCAAAAACTTTTAAAACTATCTTGTGAGAAAAAAATGACTGAAAGTGGAATGACGCAATGCTTTTTAATCAGTGGCAGCAAACTTTTGCATTGATCAACTTTTTAATGGTAAACTTATGGCTAATCAATTAAGCTACAACCCATATGATGTGGAAAGTGTTACATCAAAACGGTAAGCATAAGCATTTGAAATATCGAAGCGATAAAGTTAGGTTGATCGTACTGTCTGACTTCGCCCGTGCGGTGTAGAAATGAAGTGGTGCTAACACAATGCATTTTACTCGCAACATTTCTATAAACCGTGTCCTCGACAAGTTACTCGCCATTTCAAACCAATTATTTGGGAAAGCACCATCTCTATGCAAGACAATCGTGTTTAATAGATATACCAAATGTAACTGACACAGTGGCAGTAAAAATTGAATGTATAAGGCTCTTAGGATGCGATGATTTCTAAAAAAAAAAAATTAAAAATACCAACTTAAAAGTCATATTAAGTTAAGTCGCGTTGAAAGAATACTTGTTTATTTTGTTGTAGATTCAGTATCGGAGAAGTGTTAGCAGCTATGCATTCCGATGGTCAAGATGACGTGAAGCAATTCGGTCCGCCGCTCGATTATTCGTTCAAAGAACTACGCAAAATGTCAGGTGAAAATTTTTCTATTTTGATTCGGAAAATGCGCAGTTTAGCCGCGTTCGACTAAATGCTTAGTAGTTTAGCTTGACATATGACGACATGAATGTTGAGTACTGGTTGTGTTTCCTGAGAATAAAAAGAAATGGTCATATGCTGCCGTGCATTGTAACCTGATATTGTATGTTGAGTGTACACATTTTTATCATATACTATTTTTCTTTTTCCTTTGTTCATATACAAAAAAATATCTAAAATACGGTAATACAAGCAATAAATTTTTTGTGAGGCAAAAGCGAAAAAAATTGGTATGTTAAATTTGTAAGTCAAGTTAGTCGGTGTTTACGCGTTGAGTTACCGAAACTGTTGCAATCTACTATCATCAAGCAGTGACAAAAATAGGTGTTAGTTTGATGCATCGTTGTTTGAGGTAGCCTAAATACTGGACCGCGTGGTTTGGGAAAGCAATGCCAGTGTGAACCACTCAAACGCATCCAGAAAAAAATGGACAGAAAGACACCCATTTGCAGTGGCGTACGCACGGGGGGGGGGTTTCAGGGGTCAAACCCCCTCCCCCCCCATTGACGATTGGAAAAAATTAAAAACCGCTTTTTTTGGACCGATTAGCCTTTTTTCATACAGAGATTGTGTTTTTCTGGGCTGTATCAAATTGCCTATATAATCTCGAGAAACTTTCATTGTGATGCAATAATACCGGTAGTCAAACTTTTCTGGTGTGTAGCGCTTGAACCAATGGCTGGCTCATAATGCAAGCCTGGACAAGGTCAATAGACACTAAAGCTGGAGTCGTGTTGTGATGTCATAAAGACATTGTTCTCAACGGCTATGGCTGGACAAGACAACGTTTCAGCGCAGGAGGCATTCTTGGAAGAGAACGGTTGCAACGCATGCAGATATTCCGCTTGCGATGTCATAATTTTGAGCCAAACCGGCCAGTTGGCGTAGGGGTTAAACACATCGCTATCGGCGCGGGAGGTTTTGGATTCGATTTTTGGACCGGTACCGGCCGTTAGCTCAGTTGTTAAGCGCACAGGTTATCGGTGCGGAAGGTCTGGGTTTCGATTCCCGGGATGGTCAAATCGGCACAACGTCGCCAACCGCTCGCCACCGCTGCGACGTTTCTGCGTTACCCAAACGCTAAGAAATGGGCCCCAGTGACGTTCGCAGGGGTCGGGAGTCAGCACTCCTCTTCTCCTTGACAATTGCAGAAAAAATGAAACCTTTCTTCTTTAAAACGAACCGGCTTTTCTTCATGCGGAGCTTGCCGAAACTGCTATCATGTTTTCATCCCAAACAACACCATCCCCCACAAAACATTTTAGCGTAAACCATTCCCTTACAAGTACAATGATCATCCCTCCTTACGTCTGCGTGAAAAGTTGTACCATCCCCCCATAAGTGTTTTTCCAACTCGAGCACTGATTACGATGCAATGCTACAATTCCGGTACCCGGTAGTCCAACTTTTCTGTTGTGTTTTGCTTGAAGTGCATTTTTGTCATTGATGTTGCTGTGAAACAATGAAGAAGTAGGAGTTTCCTTAAATGCGGTGTATCTGCAGTAGCTATGGCTGCACACATTTTTTTTTTAAATCAAATCAAATCTTGATTATAGCCTACTCGTTTCATTAAATTCGTTGTTGTACCGAAACGTGGTAGCGAGTGGCAGGGCCCGACCCCGCGGCTTAGCGCCTGGGCAACGCAGCTCCAAAGAAACGTCGCAGCGGTTGCGAGCCGTTGGCTACACTGTTTCCGTTTTTCTTATAGTTTTTCTTATGCTCCGATATCTTTACTTTTGAAATTTCAAGCGAGAAACTGTCCCCTTCATAATGAGTGCACCGTATATTGACTGTTTATAACAAGGTTTAGCCTATATGCGTTGTTTGTATTAATGTTGGTTCTTGAAAAAAGTTTTTTTGGAGAGAAGGAATTGCTTGTTTTACTCCCTGGGTGCACCCTGTTTGTGACGTTGCGACAGCTAGCCAGCCTATACTTTAGTCAATTAACCTTCTTGTGGCCCAAAAATGATTTCAACTTAATTTTTTCAGAAAATTTTTAACCGCGGCTTGACAGCTTGAGTTTCTGTGAAACCTTTTCTCTCCGTAAATGAAACGCAAAGCATTAAACAAAAGTGTGAATAAAATATCTTTGTTGTTTCCTTAGTTAAGGCATTATGTAGCTTAATCAGGGTTAACTGCAATTTAGGCTGGAAACATTACATTACGATGCACTTTAATACCTCTAAACTACTGTAATTGTATTGTAGTATCTTTACGTCATCACGATGTGACGTCACTGAAACCCGCCCCCCATTGAAAAATCCTGCGTACGCCACTGCCCATTTGGGTGAGTCTAGGCACTGTCAAAGGGACCGCAGATTCACCACGAAGAGATGTACGTTAACAGAATAAATGCCAAAAAGAACACCATAATTTAATGGTTAGCCTATAATAAGCACTAGCCATTAGTTAATCTTCACAATAAACTCTCTGCTACCTGACCAAAAGTTAGTCCCAGTCAAAAATCAAACGAAAATAGTCGGGTGTATCCAGTGCTCGAGTTGTAAAAACACTTATAGGGGGATGGTGCAAGCGTTTCACGCAGGTATAAACAAGGTATGGTCATTATTTACAGGGGAATGGTTTACGCTAAAATGTTTTTCGAGGGGATGGTGTTGTTTTCCGGGGGGATGGCATCCCCCCTCAACTGGAGTACTGGGTGTATCAACATATTGTCTTACAGATGTAACGCGGGCAACGCCTAGAGATGGCCAACACCCGTACATCACTATAGCAGTGTCTTTGCCTGAAGAAGAATTAAATGCAAATGAGACTAAAAAGGGTGACAAAAAAGATAAATCTGAAGAACCGCTGCGAGAACCTATCAAATATTGCAGGTGAGAATAGAGCCGAAAAGCATATACAAAAAAATCCAAATCTTTATACTTGCGGTATTACGCCGAAGCGTGTAATGAGTGGTAGGGCCCGTCTCCGCGGCTAAGCGCCTAGCAGCACAGTTCCGACGAAACGTCGCTACGGTGGCAAGCCGTTGGCGACACTGTGCCAATTTGAGCGGCCCGGGAATTGAACTCAAGACCTCCCGCACCGATACCGCGTGTTTTACAACTAAGCTCACTGGTGGCCGGTTGGATACTGATAATCACATTGCATCGACATAGACAGAGGGTTAGTAAACTTTTTTGCACCATTACTCAAACCAATGCTCAGACCAAAGTAGAAATTACGATTAACAAACTTTTCCTGTGTCTCACGTCTCATAGGCCTACTTGGAGAGTACTGCAGTGTTGAGTGTACCTTTCATCCTTTTCATACAATGCATTATTTTATTTTAGTAAAGCGATTCGTCTCAGCAACAATTCCATCGGACACTTTGAAGGATTTTCCCGAGCAATCCAGTCAGTGATTGAGATGCCCGACACGCTTGAGTGGATCGATCTTTCGTTTAATGACTTAACCAAAATAAGTGAGGTCAGTGATGTTTACCCTGTCCACATGTCCAATTTTAGTGGGT
The DNA here is from genome assembly GCA_964006365.1 of Trididemnum miniatum. NCBI lineage: Eukaryota > Metazoa > Chordata > Ascidiacea > Aplousobranchia > Didemnidae > Trididemnum > Trididemnum miniatum. Next base: position 16,294,518 of record OZ023243.1, on the reverse strand, counting down.
TTTAGACCCACTGTTCGTGGCTCTAATTTCTGCATCATAGTCAATATTTTTGCTGCCATAACCGCTTTTTTAACTATGACATCAAAAAAATGATTATGATACTAAAACTGTAACCAAGAACCGTGAGCTTCATTAAAGCCCACTGAAATTGCACATGTGGACAGGGTAATTGTCACTTGAAGATAGAAAAATGATGCCAAAGTCAGATTTTATCTATGGACGAGTTTATTGCTTAAGGCAGTGTTGTAGTCGGTTTTGGGCCGCTGCTACCTCAATTTTTCAATAAAACCTCTCGACTACTTTATGTGAAAACCTCAAAGCGGCCCATGATGATGATGATGTTCGTAAAGTTGATGCACATACCATATTTGTATACAGGCTAGGGCCCCTTAAAGCACCTTTGCGAGCCCCCTAGTCTAGGTTAACAAGTGTATCTAGGTTAAGACCTTACCAAAGAAAGTGTGGTCATCTTTTTTACGCTGGAATGATACGGCTGACGCTTATTGCTTGTGTAAAATGCTCATCTCTTAGAATTAGCATCTTGAGAACGCAGCTACGAACATTGAAGAATTTTCGCTACAGCTTTGCTAGCCACTCGGTGACATCAGTGGATTTACTCGGTCAAATTCGTCGTTGCGTTTTATGCTTACGCACTCATAGATTTCGAAAATCAGTAAGCCTTGCATGTTCTTTCTCTGACATCCTTACCCTGTTCACCTGCCTAGTCGTGGTCTTTAGGTCTGCCCTTCTTGGCTCTAGTTTCCGCATCATTATCAATTTTTTGATGCCATAGTCACTTTTTTTAAATTATGACGTCACAAAATCGACTAGCCTGTGATACAGAAACTAGAACCAAGAACCTTGGACCTAAAACCCTCGAAATTGGGCATGTGGGTTCAGAGCCGGCGGCAGAGCAGTCGACTTAGGGGGCCAAGCATTTATCAGCTGGGGCCAAAGTTCGAAATCAAGCACAAAGGCCGCTGTCTTCAAAAGAGTATGCTTGTTGATCGGTAGGGCCAAGCATGTCGATTAGGGGGGGGGGAGGGGCAGACCCCCTTGCCGGCCCTGTGTGGACTAGATATATGCAAACTGTTGACACATGCTAGTAACTGGTTTATGGAAAAAGTTATTCCCATGTCGTCGACCTATCAAGTGTGTTTATGTAGGATTTGTTGGATTATAAGAATGTGAAAGTTTTATATCTTCATGCAAACTATGTAGAAGATATCACACAAGTGGACAAATTAGCCTCTTTACCTCAACTCAAAACTCTAACCCTTCATGGAAATGTTATGGATGAAATGAAAGGTTACAGGTGAATTTGAAAAGATTTACCTAAAATAAACTTAAATAGAGTTTAATTACTTTCTCGGATCGTTTAATTTTTGTTTTGTCGCCAAAAGACTGCGGGCTTAAGACAGAGATTTATGGAACTACCGGTAATTCTATAAATCCCTGGCACTAGACCCATAAAATGGAGATCTGAACGCGCAAAATAGAACTGAAGTGTTTTTTGTTATATTTTTTTGGGCTAAAATTTTAAATTTTGCTTGGGCTAATGATTTATATTTTGCTATAAATGTCTATATCAAAACAGTTTGCTAAGGTCGAAGATTTACACAAAAACCACATTCAGGAGCAGTTTGGTTTTGCTACATGTTAGGAAAATGATACCTTTCAAGCTTTTTCTTGATGTTCCCAATGATTACGCTGCGTTTACATGAAAGTTCACTTTCTTCTTGATGACGCAGACAATACGTCATCGCTGCGCTACCACTTCTGCAATCTCTTGACTTCAGCAAAGTGACTAGAGCCGATCGCGATAAAGCAATGACGTGGACAAAACTCAAGATAATTGGCCACCATCACAGAAAGAAGAAAAAGAAAATTGTGCAAGAATGAACAAAAATGCATGCTCTTCATATTTCTGCCTGTAAAGTTTCAAGTATACAGTATTTAAGCTGAAATCACACTTTGTTTTGCTTATTTTACGCATTAATAAGCAATAGTGAATTACTGTAAATGGTTGGGATTTTTGAGCTTAGCTAGGGCTGACGTACGAGAAAATAAACTTTTCTAAAAGGGCAGAACTCAAAATCATCCGTTATGTTTTTGTTCTGCCTGACACTTTTCAACAAGTAGTGTGTTTGCTGTGTTTAGTTGCATATTTATCCTCCCATCACGAGAAAAACGATCAACACGCTATACAAGCTCGCTTAGGAGTTACCGGCCATCTCTCTAGCACACCAAGATGGGAAAATCCCGCTAAGTGCCTTTCCCAATGGCACAGCAAGTAAACTTGCCGGCTTGTTCTCCACACTGTGCCTTTGATGCTAAGCGTCAAGCAGGGAAGCTGTGAATATCCATTTTAAAGTCATTCGTTTCATCCAACTCGGAATCAAACCCAGGTTTACAGCTCCAAAGGCGGACGCTCTTACCACTCGGACATCTGAGCTGTTCATAGGAGGTGGAAGCGCAGTGGGGCCTGGCCCCCCCCCACATTTTTTTCAGAGGAGCCCTAATTAACGCGTCTATTTGTACAATAATACTTCTTCAAGAATGTGTTTGAAACTTAATAGGCCTATGGTCATCGAAATTGAAATCCGATGTTTTAAGTGGAAAACAGGACATCTAAGGACGTGTAGATCTTTTTTTGTTTTTCACCGATATCTGAGGACGTAAAGACCGTTTTTTGCTCTTCCAATCAGTGTTATCAAATAACCTAGGGCCTCTTATTGCCTAAATCCGTCCCTGGTTGTAAGCAAAAGAAATCTGCAGTGGTGGGCAGTAACTAGTTACTTTTTAGTAACTGTAACTAAGTTACTTTTCTGCAAAAGTAACGGAATTTGTAACTAATAACCACTTTAGAACCTCAAAAGTTACAGTTTCTTTATGGGGCATCTTCTTCCGCTAAAAAAAATAGAAAAAAATTATTTAATTTCACTCCGTTTGTAATAATGAGCTTGGTTCTTTGACGAGCCCACTCTTTGACGAGCTTGGTTCTTTGACAAGCTTGTGTTCTAATAAACCTCGCAAGGGCGAGAGCTACTGATGACTGGGAATTACCCAATACGCAAAGGAAAATGCGATGAAGAGCAAAAAAAAAGTCTCACACGGTTCATGAGCTATCGCCCCCCTTTGCCGCTTTCGCCCCCTTTTGCTTTTTGCCCCCTGGTGCTTCTCTTTCGCCCCCAAGGGGGCGATATTGCCCACTTTGAGAAACACTGCTCTAAATACTTCGACAAGTATCAATCATTTCGTTTTTATTTCCGCACTCCATAACGTTAGAAACACATGTTCATATCAGTTCAATAAGTATTGGCAAAGCATGGAAAAGGGCACACACAACAAAACGGGTAATCGTTGAAGCATGCCCGACAAAAAGACTAGGTATGGCTGCGTGCCCCTAAAGTAGTGACACCGACAACGACCGTGATGCAAGCTCAACTTGCTTAAGTGACAGTTTTTTGGCTGTTTGTTCGCACAATCAAAGCGACGAAGATCTAGCAATGTCGATAAAGTACAGAGGACTTCCTTTTCGCCTCGCCCTCACAAACTGTTGGTGCAAACGCTTTTATGCTTGAAGAACTTATGGAAGTTTTACTTCATTGCAATACTGCTCTTCCTTCAAGTCATGAGCGTATTTAGGGGTGTCAAAAGGGTAATCCCCTTTCGACTTTGCCTTTTAGTAAAAAGAACAAAATTAATGGTGCCAAGTGACTGAAGTATCGGTATGCCAGATTCTTTCGATGGTTTCTGTAGCTTATAGCCAGGGGCGGATCCAGGGGGTAGGATTGGGGGTAAGTAGGCCTATCCCCTTCACCTGGCATTGTGAAAAATATTTTTGATAAGTACAATTTTTTATAATTTCGACCTTCTTCGATAGCAATAAGCTTTACGACTTAGCCTAAGCACGCATAATGGAAAATGTGCGAGCAAAATGGATCTTAATTTGGCGAAGCATTTACAATCAAGGTCATAAAATTTAAACAAAATTTGCCTAAAAATTATCCAAAAAGCACAAAAACAGTCATTATTGCATGTAATTTTTTTTTTAATTTTTTCGAGGGAGCATGCCCCGGAGCCCCCTAGAGCCTTTTTTGTTTTGCAATCACCTTCAAATTAGTTCTGCCTTATAAAAACTGCGCTTGAAAAAAATATCGAATTAGTGGGCCTTCTTTTTTGAAATTTCTCGCCACGCCGCTGCTTCTAGTGCTGCAGTTGAACGACATTTTAGTATTGAAAAAGACAATTTAAAGCCGAAGCTCTGTGGGCTTAGTGATACATAATCACTTTGAAATGTTATCGTTTTTGAAAGGCAATCAATTATTATTACTGTAGCGTTTATCGCATCAGAATCGTAGCCTACTTCCGTTTGGTTTCAATATAAAGATGAATGATTTTGCTTTGAATACACACCATGGAGCTCTAGGTATACATGTTAAGAATTGATAATTTTTGGGGTTTTGCGGCATGCAAAAAAGTAACTGTAACTTATAACTGTAACTAGTTACTTTTTCAATTTGTAAGTGTAACTAAGTTACTGTTTTTGCGAAGTAACTTGCAACTGTAACTAGTTCCTTTTTAAAAGTAATTTGCCCACCACTGGAAATCAGGTCATTGGTTTTGCCCCCCCTCCCCACTTTAGAAATGCTTCCGCCATCGCTGTGCGTGGTTTTACAAAGATCCAGCAACTGGGTTGGTTATGTACATATGGAGCACCTTGCGATTGCTTCCTAGAAGCCGTGTAAAATGACATAGCTTTACGTCATAACCTCCAACTGTTTCGCAGCTTACCTTCGCGCTAACCGTTATTTTCCGGCGAAAAATCGTATCGTATTCGGTGTAAACGCTCCTTAATACCGAAACAACTTTTGAGCATCGACCCTCAAAGCTTTTAGACGATTATTTAAAATGATTTATTCGAGAAAAAATAGTACTGCAAACGATTAAAAAGATGATCATTCCTAATTTTTAAATGAATTTTATTAGTTTAATTTGAAATTTATCGTATTAGCTGCAATGAAGGGCGTTTATTGCAATCAGATCTAACACTTGCAATGTTTTTGCACCATTTATATTTATTCTCCACATCGACCTAGCGAACCATGCTATATATTTACCAGGGAGTCGAACCGTTTAATTTTTGCAGTTCAGGTTCGGTTTGGGTTCAACAGCGGTTTTAAATTTCAGCTCAGTTCCGGTTAAGGTTCAGATAAATTGCAACGCTCCGGTTTGGGTTCGCTCCAGTAAAAAATATTTCAAAACCGGTTTATCAAGTTCCGGTTCAGGTTCGCAGTAAAAATTGGTATAATTCTAGTAACATAGCCTAATTAAATAAATGAAACGTGGCCTACGAAGCAATTTTTCTTCGCATTGACAGGGCACTATACTGCATAAAATACTTGTAGTAAAGCCAATTTCGAGATAATTAAATTGTTACTATGCTCTGACACCAGCGGCCTATACTTTGATAAAGAAACATATCTTCACATTGACGGGCCAATGTACTGCTTGTAGTGCTGTGCAAGTACCGCCTTCAAAGTGGCGCGTGTGACCTCACGGAGCGAGCCGCTTTTTCAATCGGTTCGGGTTCGGTTATAAGGTTCGCAAGTACTCAAATTATTCACTTCAGTTCCGGTTCGCTCTTCGCGATTTTGAAAAATACGGTTTGGCTTCGGTTAAGGTTAGACAAAAATAGCGTAAAACCGGTTTATAAAACTCGGGTTCGGTTCGACTCCCTGATATTTACTAAATTATGATTAAACGGTCTCGCACTGCCTCTTACAGCGTGCAGGTAAAAGCACCCATAACTGTGCAAGAAAAATTCCTTTTTATTTATGCATTGCGCTTTATTGAAGTTTTCTTTAAGAAAGTTAGGCACAATGTAGAGCGCTTCAACCCTCAAAAAAATTGGTCTAATCTGATTTTTTCATTTTTATCTTTCTGCCACGAGAAAGCGACGTAGGCGCTATGCATAGGACGAATCCAGACTCGCTTAAGAATTGCCCTTGTTTCCGAGTTTTCCGCTTTAATTTTGCTTCTGACATCTTCAATTTGCTGCTTGCAAGATTCCACCGAGCAGAGATAATTACCGTGAAGCATCTTATCCGAGGACGCAACAACGAGGCTTGGGTAGGAGTTGAACCATCAACCTTGCGATCATGGCCGTCGTAATAACGACGCTCCGAACCACTCCGCCACGCTGTCGACAATTTCAAAATCTTCGTTGCACTTTTACTTTCGTAAAACATTAATTGCGAAGGTTGCGCTGCGCTTCGGAGCTTTAAAAAATCAAATTGCGCTAGTTGCGTTGCGTTTCAACAGTGACTTCTCATAGGGAGACACATTAGTAATGCTCCGCGAATAACCAATATTAATCCGCTTGAACTATTTGTTGTTTGTTGCGCTACAATCGCTGTTTAGTTTTGTGTGAAAATTGGTGTACGTGGTTAACTTTAAAGTATTTCCTGTTTGAATAACTTTTTTTACGCTAACATTTTGTGATTACGAACATATTTACAAACTTGCTCAATTTAGTTCGATTAGGTCGTTCCGCATGACTGAACAGTCTCTTAAAGGCCCACTGCACCCAAATTCATCGATAGTTGTAAATATGTATTAAATATATTTAAACATTTTCGCGAAAATTCGATCACGATATCTGGTCTCGGTAACGAGAAAACTGGTAAAATATCGTTAAATTCGTGACGTCATTGGGTACCAACAACCAAGAAATAATGCGACTTCTAAAAGCTTTCGCTCTGCGAAAGCTTTCGCAAAGCTTTCGAAAGTTTTCGGCAAAGTGCGAGAGCTTTTAGAAGTTGCATTATTTCTTGGTTGTTGGTACCCAATGACGTCACGAATTTAACGATATTTTACCAGTTTTCTCGTTACCGAGACCAGATATCGTGTTCGAATTTTCGCGAAAATGTTTGAATATATTTAATACCTATTTACAACTATCGATGAATTTGGGTGCAGTGGGCCTTTAACTTCTTGCGCTGTAAAGTTCTGCTAGTTATTTTCTATGATTTAACTGCGGCATCTGCATGTGTTGATCAACAGACCTGCTGTTGCTGAGCTGTTTTTAAAATAAGTGATGGAGTTAAGTCCTAATGTTCGGAACCAAGACCGCGACTTGAAAAAATTTTCCAGACCAAACCTTTTAAGAAAATATATTCGTATGTTAACACCTAACAACTTTCACGGTCTTTTTCGCCTAAAAAGCTTCTTCCAATCACTCCAGAAAATCTTCGCGTCCTCCCGATTTCGTCGCTCATGTTTGGGGATCAATTCCCGGGCCGATCGAATCGGACACAGTGCCGCCAACGGTTAGCCACCGCTGCGACGTTTTTCAGAGGGTGTTGCCCTGGCGCTAAGCCGCAGAGATGGGGCTCACCACTCGTTTCACGCTTCGGCGTAATAACGCGAATATAATGAAGATTTGCTTTTTGGTTCATACTTCATGCTATTTAAATCTTCGCTGACTCTTATTGTTATTGTTGCCGGTACTCTTAGATTTTATAATAAGTTTCAAAGACAGGTGTTGGTAGGAAAAAATTCATTACTCTGAGACTGTAATCTCATCTGTAGCGTACTGTAGCAGATTTTCTTTGCCAATAAAAAATCACTGGAAAGCTGACGGAATGAGATACCAAATCAAAAAACTCTATTTTTCGGACTTTTCTTAAAATCCACTCAATTTGCCACGAGTTATTAATGTGGTAAAGAATACAACAGTTACTGTTTCAAAAATTCTGAAACTTTTGAAGCATCACTCATCTTTTTAACACATATAGAACATGAAATATGTAAAAATTTGTATTTTCGGGAGGTCCGAACCCCTCCTTTATAAAAACGTAACGGGTGCGAGCATGAAAGTTTGCCTGATTTTCTTCAATTTTTTTTTGATGGGTTTGTACATGGCAGAGAACGTATGGCAATGTTGTCAGATGTCTCCGACAATGTTTAAATTTTTGCGTTGCACTGCAATGTTCACATCCAATAAATTCAAAGTTTTTTTTAGTCCTACACAACCTAAAATTTTGAATCTCCAGACTTCTCGCATTTCAAGACCATAATTTTACGAGACTCGAGATCTAGACTTGTAGTTCAAGACCGAGACGAGACTTTGAAAATTGTGTCTCGAGACCCGAGATTTGTCTCGGAAACTCCGTCACTACTTACTACAAGAACTCGCCTAATGTTGAAACAAATCGGGTTACTAGTAGCAGTAGTAGTGGTTTATTTTTTCTTTCCACAAAGTAACGCACAAAAAACTAATCCTTACATTCGGAAAGAAACAAGGAACATCGAATAACACTAAGGTTTTCTAGTCGAGATGCCCCTTGTTTAAAGACACAAAGCATTAACACATACTAATAGCTGTAAAATAATTTGCACACATATAAACATAGCGCACAGTACAAACAATGTTGATCAGCGTTAGCAATATAGTCAGCAACTCCCTTATCAAATTTTCTTTACACTGCTTTTCAAACGAATTGAAGGGTTTATTTTTTTAAGTTTCCGCTAATTTCGTTCCACAGTTTAACACCCCGGAATTCAACCTTCTTTTGCCCAATAGATTCAGAAACTCGAGGAAAAAAATTATTAGATCTGCTTGGTCTCCTGGTTTCATCATGAATTCTTTCAATCGTTGAGAAATCATAATTGCATGAATTAGGTAACTTGTTTTTGAAAAGCTTATGCATGAATTTAGCAAGCTCTAATTTGTACACATCATGTAATTTTCGAAAGTCTAATTTCTTGTTCACAAGTTGTTTAACTTATGGTCACAAGTTACTTAACTTATCTTTCACAAGTTGCTTATCTTATGGACTATCATACATAAAAAGTCTGGTCAACTATAGGCCTAATTATGCAATACCAGTTGTCTCGAGCAGAGATGGGCATTTATCGAGATAATTTTTCGGCGAAAATTTATTATCGATTATCGCTCAAAATACTTTTGATTTATCGATTACCGATACAGCTTTTGAAATATATTTTGTTATCGCCGATAAATTACAGCGATTAACAATTCTTTATGCGCATAGTGTTCAAAATTAGTGAGCTAGCGTTATGGCAAAATACACGGTGTCTGTAAATTCTTCTTCCAATTTAAAAAATTGCTCTTCGTTTTGTTTATTGCCACGGCAGAGCAGAGATGGCACGGGCTGACTTTTTTGCATCCCGGACCGCTCATGGCACGGAACCTCCTGCCCAATAGCGATAATTTCGACTCAGCAAATCATCCCCAAAATAAAGCCCGGTCCGCCCAAAGCCCATTCTTTTATGAATCTTCAGCCACATTTAAAAGAAAACTGAAAGTTGAAAAGGAGTTCAAAAATTAGTAGCGGCTCGTCAGCGGCCCAATTAGAAACAAAACATAGAACTGGGCCGTTAACGGACCTTTAAAAATACCGGTTGACGGCTCGTTGACGGGTCTCTTAGCGGCCCATGCCATCTTTACGGCAGAATTCGTGAACCGCTCTCTTTTCTTGAAAAATCTAGAAAAACATTTTTGCAATTTGACTTATAAAAAAACAAACTTCGTCAAACACATGAAAATTTACCGCAACATTTATCGGAAAAATTTATCGGCATAGTTTATCAATTACCGATATCGCTTCAAGAAATTGAGATTTATCGTTATTGCTTTAGTACAGAAAGGTTTATCCTGCCCAACACTGGTCTCGAGCAAGTTACCTGAATCACACCGAAACTACAGTTATTGTTATTGTATAAAAAACAAGAGCAAACACATTCAGCTTCGCACAACGGCGACTACATTGCTCACTGTAGTCTACAGTGAGCACTTAGCTCGATATCGATGCAGAGCGGAGAAACACTCTTCTCAGGAAATCTTTCGACTTGAAGAGATCTCCTGGTATCTGGTATATATGTCATTGTCATTGGTTGGATGGATAGAAAAAGCAGCTAGATCAGCTCGTGTTTTTTTTAAGGCGTTTGAGAAACCGAAATAGTCTCACACAATTGTCGCGCGGTCTTGCAAAATCTGCTTCTGCAATAGTGCACAAAGCCATGTTCTACGTTATAAATTCAATCGGCGGTCTTTCAAAATTGCTTAATAGTTTCACAAGCCAAAGCTTAAAAAACACTGAGCTGGATATATGGATACATGGGCCAAAATTCAGATAAAGCCACAAAGATAATTGAGCTAGCCGTCTGGCTACTGCAATCTCCCGCTGCACTCGGTTGATACGACGCGCTTAGAGGCTGTTCAATCAAGCGTGAATGCTAGCGCAAAATCGTAGTTGTGAGTCTATGATAGTGAGAAGTCAATGGTTTCAATAATCGTAAAATTTTTGCGCTTTCCTGCACTGTGTTTCAGTTTGTTCAGAAAAAATGCCCATCTCTGTTAATTTCTTAACACCAAAATAATTCGGAAAACACATCAATGTGATTCACAATCCGCTTAAAAAACTTCGATCCTATTATAGCAGTAAAAACTATATTATGTTAACAACATATTACAGCTAAAATTTAGGTTTATCTACACATCATTTTCAAATAACAGGACCCACATGGTCACTACTCAAGTTTACTTGTTAAGCTACATATTAAGAGATGCTTTTCCAACCTGAAAGAAGATAACAGAAAAATTGCTTTGATGACGTAAAAAGTACAGTATGTTTAATGTTTGATCAAACAGGTTCGTGACAGTCTCCAATCCGCCCACATCTTTCAACCAGTCCGAAGCAACCACGACCACTTTGGTCAATACCAGGGGCGTATCCAGGGGGAGGCCGCTGCCCCAAATGCAATGCACAAAACTTCCGTGGTGTAAAGGTGATATACGTATGAAGGACAACCTGAGGGCGTGATGACCTTTTTTTGCTCTTCGCTTCGACTTTGGGCGAAAAACAGACGGCTTCAAATTGCGGCCTCGCCCCTTTTCAAATTCCTGGGCACGCCCCTGAATACTGTAATTAAACTGCCTTACAGTGGAGTAGCGAGAAATCTTGCAAGGAGGGGGGCACTCTCTACAAAATCCTTCAAAAAAGTTTAGCATATTTCAGTCACTTATAAGGAGGGGGCATGGCACAATGCTCCCTAAATATGTTACTGCTGCCCGGGGCCGGCGCGAAGGAACCAGAGGGGCCTGGCCCCCCAATCCACCTGCTTGGCGCCCCCAATTAACAAGCTTTCTCTTTTAAAGACTGCAGATTTTGTGCTTAATTTCAAATTTTGGCCTCCCCTGATAAACGCTTAGCCCCCTTAAATCGACTGCTCTGGCGCCGGCTTTGCTGCTGCCTTACCCACTAGGTAAGTTTAATTTGTCACTTTTTTCTGTCTCTTGCCAGTAAGCTCGGATGGCCTAGTGGTATAAACGTCTGCCTCGCGAGCTGTAGTCTTGGGTATGATTCCAAGTCCGGTCAAAGCAATGACTTTAAAATGCGTATACACAGCCTTGACGCTCAGCATTAAAGGGATAGTGTGAAGAACAAGCCGGCAAGTTTACTTGTTGCGCCGTTGGGAAGGGAACTTATTGGGATTCCCCCATCTTGGTGTGGTAGACAGATGACTGGCAATTACTAAGCGAGCTCGTATAGCGCATTTATAGATTTCTTTTGATAGGAGGATAAATATGCAACTAAATACACATAAGCAACGGATGTAGTCATGCATAGAAAATCCTAGAGAAACTCCCTTTGACAATTTAATATAATGGGTGTTAGAATTGGTCAGTCCGACTTCAATTTGAACTCAAACCCCGAGTCTAGCCCGGCACAAGCAATTTTATTTGACTGCAGCGATATCTCCTATACACTTCTCAGGGGCGTGCCCAGAAATTTGGAAAAGGGGGCCGCAATTTTTGTTTCCGTTTCCACTGAAAATGAATATCGGTGAAGAACAAAAAAAGGTCTTTAGGTCTTTCGTCGTCCAATTTACCCCTCAAAATCAAGTGAAAACTAAAAAAAAGGTCAACGGGTCCTCAGATGTCCTGTTTCCACTGTTTCGCTGACTGCAGATATATATCAGCTTACATTTCCGCGGGGAGGGAGAAGGGGGGCCGCGACCCCAGCGCCCCCCTTCCCCTCTTCGGATACGCCCTTGCCTCTGCACAGGTGTCTTGTTCTGCTTCAAGGCTTCAAATAATTATGTTTATGCAGCTCCTCGGCGTGAGCGCTTAAAAATGATTAGACTTTCGCTAGGTGAGGTTAAGGTTTTGCTTTGCACTCATTCAGGTTCAGTAGAAACAAAAGCGCACATGGTGTTTACAAGCCAGCTGGTTGGTGCATTAAGCTCCGGAGCTGGTTTCGCGGGTTTGATGCTCAACCAGGTCATCTTTCAAGATGAATTTACTTCACTAATATAAAAAACTCTGCTGCAATTATTAACATAAAATAAACAGACTACAGAAAATAAATGCAAAAACCTAAGCTTCAAGCTGCTACTATGTGACTTCAAAATTCCTAAAAAAATAAAAGTAATTAAAAGGGAACAAAAAGCTTAATTTGCCTGTGAAATCACTACAAAGTTCACAAGTTATTTGATTGACTTGCAGTGAACTACACAAAAGTTAGTTTCAGAAAAAATGTATTCCTGATTTGCCTCGACAAAAGACGAAAATCCATTATTCAAACTTTCAGACCGAAACTGGAGTTAGTTTAGTTTTTGTGGCATATTTACCCTCTATCACGAGAAAGCGATTAAACGCTATAGCGAACTCGCTTAGTAGCCTAGTTACCCACCAAGATGCGGAAACCCGCTAAGTGCCTTTCCCAACCGCTAACCGCACAACAGTAAACTTTCTGGCTGATTCCTCTCACTAACCTTTTAATGCTGAGCCGGTACCAGCAGTTTTACTGTTGCAGCATTCACAAAAATAGCGCATAAAGATACTTGCAAAGTACAATACGAAACCACAACTTGATGCATACTGTGGATGAAGCGAAAGAGCAGAGCTCTCCAGGTCAGTTTCACACGCAATCTAACTTCCCACTTAAAGTACATAAAGAAAAGAAGCATGAAGCAGGAAGCTGTGAATACCAATTTTAAAGTCATTGGTTTGACCCGACTTGGAATCAAACCCAAGTCTACAGCTCCAGAAACGGACGCTCTTACGACTATGCCATCTGAGCTGTCATTTGTCTTACTTTTGTGACAAAAGTAAGAGTTGTTGTGTCGTTTAATTATACTGTTCGCTGAGCATAGCCTATCTAATGTTAAACTGTAAAGGTTCAATGGCTAATAAAAAAATTGATGATAGCTACTTGGGTTTACTTTGATAAATGATCTTGTAGTCGAAAAGGGGCAGTGCGTAGTGTGCTACCGCGCGTTAAGCGATGGTCATTGAGATCAAGTAAACTGAATAATTACGTGGAACAAAATCATCCTGAGTTAAGGGATAAAAGCATCAAGTATTTTAAACGACTGAAATCTGGCTGTAGACGTCAAGGACTTGACAGAACTAGAAACTCTCAACAAGGGGTACCATAGAGCAGAACAGCGCTGTTTCGAGGTATTAGCCCTCATTAATTCATCAACTTTCAACAAACTGATCAGAAACTTACAGAAGCATCTTTCGTTGTTAGCCAAATATTAGCTACGCAGAAAAAAGCTCATTATATGACTGAAACTGTTATTAAGCCATCTTCCCTGACCAGACAAAAATTGTGCTGGGTGATAAATATGAGAATGAAAGAACCAAAACCATCGCTTGATCTAATAAGTAATAACACTTGTGAAGAGACGAATTGCAGGTTTGCAGCTATGTCACAGTTTAGAAAATTGCTAGTACCCATACGCAAGCGTACAAAATATTAGAAAAGCGGTGGGCCACCAACTGTTTTTAAATCAAAATTTGGGCCACGGATCAGTAAAGCTTGGGAACCACTAGGCTATAGACCGATCTTAATGGAGACAAATTTTGCATTGCTGGTAACTCGAGGTGCGAAAGGTCACTCTGCGCTCTTACTCAATGCAATGTAGTGAAGCTTCCAATTACGGTACAAATAGGTCAAGCCTCAGCTGTATACCTCACACAGTAACCTTCCCAAAACTCACCTTTTATGAAGCCCAAAATCGCAAATCACCTGTTTAGACTTGGCCTGGAAAATTCACTATTAAAAGCTCAAATTAACCTACAAAAAACATGAATAAGCAAAGCTCGTGACTTTTCAATTCAAGCAAAGTAATTCGATCGCGATTTTCAATTTGGTTTAGAAACTTTAGGGAAAGGTGTTCTTCGAAAGGATCTTACAACAAAAAAGTATACCGGACGCTTGGGAAGAGCTGTTTCAACTACTTTCACTCCCGCAGTAGCCTATACTCTGTCATTTGACAGGTGCCGCTGGGCCCACGGCCCCCTCGCAGGCAAATGCACAAAACTTTCATCGTGTAAAACTGATATACGTAATTGTTAAATGTCCAGCCAGCATTACTCCGGCATTAAAAGTATGTCAAAGCTAGTTCTGGGGCGGTTCAATTTCATTTTTCGTATGTCTTGAAGTTTCAACGCGATATGCGACAAAAACTTTATTGATGTGAGTAATCCAGGTTCGTTATTAGCAGCTCTGCGTTAGTATAATGGTAGTTGAAATTTATATCAGGTTTATGGCTTTCTAGCTTGATGTGTGACTGTGATGAAACAAACGAAAACAAAATGTGTCAAATTTTAACGTCATATAAAAAATAATACTGTAGAACGCTAAATTATGTCAGCCACAGAAAAATATCCAGACCGGCATTAAAAGATATTACAGTAGGCCTATCTATAACAATATTTTGGGGTTAAATCCAACGCGTTCGACTGCAAGGAAGCCACATTTCCAAGTTTGGAGGCTTTTAAAGGATAAGTCCTCCAGAACTTGAAGTAAGTACAACAACTCGTCTTTCAGAAAAGTTAACTGGCAAGGCTTTAAATTGCGCCCCCCCCCCCCCTGTTAATTTCTTGATCACGCCCCTGCCTGTCCACACTCATGTCCATTTAATGTGGGCCAAACGCCCGCAGGCTTTCTTCATCACAATCAAATATTTGATGTCATAATTGAAAAAACTAATTGTGACATCACATTCTGTTGATTATGATGCAGAAAGCCTATGGGCGTTTGGCCCACATTAATTGGACATGTGGACAGGGCACCGAGAGCCAATGAGGGCCCCGGGGAAGGACACCATTGCGGGCCCCTTGTCTAAGGCCGTTGAGATTTAGGCCCCATTTTTTTATGTGTCTCCAAAAAATAAGTAAAAAAGTCATGACGTCCGCAGATGACCTATTTCCACTCAAAATCTAGTGGAGAGCAAAAAAAAAGGTCTTCGTCTTGCGATGGCGCTTTCTCTGGCCAAACTGCATGTCAACTTTTTTGTTTCCGAGTTCTCAAAACATGACCGGCCCCGGTACTTTGTACCCCCTGCCTCCCCCTTTCAACGCCACTGCATGTGGACAGGGTAAACCGTATTTGCCGTGGAAACAATGTCATCGTATGAAGCTGTGCATGTAATTGAGTCGGGCTGCTGCAATTATGCCGGCACTTGAGGTTTGAAAAAAAAACAAATGAATTTTTCCCGCGCTTAACGTCGTAGGCGCCCGATGTGCGTAGAATAGTTTGTGATCGATTCCTAGCGAGATTCTCAGACAATGCCGCAGCTTTTTGTTTTGAAATTAGTGCTTTTTACGCTTCGTTGCTTCGCGTTGCTACGTCACCGCGTCATTCAAAGGATTCGAGTACTGACGTCACGCATTAAAGCGTCGATTGAACAACAGCTGAAAATTGAAACTTTTATTAATAAAACGCGAATCTATAATGTACAAATATACAGATAAAATGGCGAGCCAATCGAAAATCGGCAGTGAAGTCACTACTAAAGTGATTGTCTCGTGATTAAAGCAATATCTCCGCAAGTCGTATAAAAATAAAAGCGTAGACAATTGAAAGTTCACGATTTCGAGACTAAATTGTTCGCAACTGAGTTACTTCTTTCCTCTTTTCTTTTGTGGAGATGGTTTCCTCGCAGGCTTCTTTGTGGTTTTTTGTTGCTTTTTCACGACAGATTTTTTTGCAGTCTGCTTTTTCTGGGGTGATTTTTTCGGTTTTTTCGCAGACTTTGGCTTTTTGGCAGATTTTTGAGCCGGAGACTTGGGGGTTTTCTTGGCAGCTTTCTGTTTACGTGCAGCGGAACTCACTGGCTTTTTCACCGCTTTTTTAACAGCTTTCTTTTTTGGTTTCTTGGGTGAACTTTTTGGCTTTTTTTGTTTGGTTTGCTTTTTACTTGCAACCTGTGCATTCTTCAACTTAAATCGACCCGCAAGGCCATGTCCTCCAAACTTAGTCAGCTCCACGGCTCCTTTTTGTAACAATCTGCGCAGGGCGAGCTTTAAATGAAGATTGGGTTGATTTTTCAGCTTGTATGTTGCGACGATATATTTGAGTATGGCTTGCTTGCTTGAGCCTTTTCTGTTCTTTAGTTCTTTAATCGCAGTTACCACCATCACATTGTAAGAAGGATGGTCTGCACTTTTCTTTTTGCTGTCAGATTTCGCCACCATTTTGACTTTCAGTTATTGTTTTCTTCCAGAGAAACGCACGACAATTCCACACGTAAGATTACGCAAATGTTGTAGCCCGCTATGTTGTTGCGCATAATCAAGCCTACGTAAGAGTTTCAGACGTCGGCGAAACGGTAAATAGTGTAGCGCGTCTAGCTAAGCGCTTTTATATTGACTTGCTCAAACTGTGCTTCTACCGGTCAAAAGATCGAAGCCTTACTCGGCGGACGCAAATGATTCCTTGAATATTAATGGAGGGAATGAAAATACATGTATAATTCTCTGTAAATGAGCTATTTTTCGAATATTTTGACTAGTGCTAGAACGTGTATTTTTGAGCGAAAAAACGACACTTTGAAATACACTATTCTTGCAAATTGATGCGTAGGTTTTCCGGAAATAAAATAAACAAGAAAAACAAAAAATTAACTTTTTTCTTTAAAATATGATTTTTGAAGATATTTTCTCAATGAGTATTTAAATATTAGGAATTTACTCGAATTACCCTAGCTGAGATAGCGATATGAAAATGTGCGATTAAGCACAGAATTGAAAAAAAATCGAATTTTAAAGTTTCAAACCGCTGAAAAATTAACCTTCTCTGATTTTAAAAAATTGTTTTTTGACGAAGTTTAAAGACAAATCAATGGCTTGCAAAGTTACTAATTAAGTATATTTGATAATAATTCATCGTTTTTATGCTCCGCAATTGTGACAAATTGTTAAAGTATCACCTACTGAGCGATTAGCTTCCTATATGACCAATGGTGTAACTTGACAGGATGAGCTAGCTGTTGATACAATTCTAATCAAAGGCAGCAGAAAGCAAACTAAGACACCAAAAGCGGTACACCCTCCTGACCAAAAAATTTTTGTATATATGGTAAATAAATTGAACAATTGAGAGGTTTTTCTGAACTAGTAACTGACAAATTAGCATTCTTAGAGCGAACTAAGCAGTTATGTTAATGTGGCTGTACTCACACCGACATGCCAGTAGGTAAGGTACCGTGTAGTCAAAACTCGGGTAGAATTTGATGGAAGACTGAAAGTGGACCGTACTTACTGGTTGTATTCGACAAACTTACAGCTTCCAAAGTGGTTAAATGATCTTCTGCTCTTCTGTTTTTTATTTTTGGACGAAATATTTGGCAGTTATATTGACTAATAGCTCAGTTTCAAGGAAATCCGTTTCGACACCGTTAAATACAAGCAAAACCAAAACTAATCATTACCGTAATGTCTTTAACCAGAATTGCTGCGCTTTTTTGTATTTAATTATTGCATTGCTTTGATCAACATGAATTGCAAAATTGAAAATTGACTTTAGCTTGCCATAGTAAACTAGTTCAAAATAATGGTTTCTGTGAGACGTTACGCAACGCACTGGCGCATTTTACAAAACATAAGAGATGAAAGAGCTGGTAAAGAAACAACCTGCATCCCGACAGCGCTGTGATCAATATAGGTCCTCTTCTGCAATTTTGTTTGGGAAAAAGATCTATTTTTATCAAAATTAATGCTTTTAATAAATTTTTGTCGGCACATTACAAAAAACTCGCTTTCACTAACTCATCATAAAGAAGCTTTTTAATTATTCGGTGCAAAAGCACGTTTTAAAAGCAGCATGAAAATGCTCATATACTGTTCAGCCTATTCGACATGCAAGCACTCCCAGGGGGATCTAGTAGCAAAGAATCGGAATTATGATAAATCCTTCCAGAACGAAACTCAATAAGCATTTTACTGTAACGGTAGTAAAAACGGTATTAATTTATTTTTGTGATTGTGTTTACAGCTCAGAGGGTCGAGCGGTATGCGTCCGTCTCTGGAGCTGTAGACGCGGGTTCCATTCTGAGTCGGGTCAAACAACAACTTTGAAATTGGTATTTATTTATTTCCTGCTTGAAGCTCAGCATTAAAGACACAGTGTGCAGAACAAACCGACAAGTTTACTTGTGCTGTCGATAAAGGCACTTAGCGGGATTCCTCATCTTGGTGTGGTTGACCGATGGCTGGCAACTACTAAGCGAGCTCGTTATAGTGCTTTGATCGCTTTCACGTGATAGGAGGATATGCAAATAAATAAATAAGCTTAAATATAGTTCGGCACCTTGACGATCGTGTTGCTCTCGCTTTTGACATAGCTGCTTGCTGTTAAATCTGCCCTGAGAGTTAAGAGACTAAAGCAATTGTTTTGAGCGTTATTTCGGATTAGCACAAACCAAATACGTCATAAGTTAATTATAGTTTACTCTCTTGCCTTTAAACTTCATAGAAATAGTCTTGTAGCGCGTCGACTACGCAGAGCCGTTTGTCATGGCCTAGTGGTTAGAGCGTTCGCCTTGGAAGCTGGTAGACTGGGTTCTATTCTCAGTCGGGTCAAACCAAAGACTTTAAAACTGGTATCTGCTGTTACACTTGCTAAACGCTCAGCAATTAAGTGTAGCGCGGAGGATGAAATGAACAGAGAATAAAATACGTCAGTGAATTCTTGACAAAACTTAGTCCTGGCGCTAAGGGACCTCAGTAGTTATAAAGCGCCATAAAACCACACAACATTTCATTTCGCTAGCAAACATAAAACAGCTAGATATTTCTTAAGCAGTTTTCAAGATCATGAAGTCTGTTTTTAATACCAGTAAGTTAAACCGCTCCGAAGGCCGAGTTTAAAGAGCGTCCGCCTCTGCTGCAGACTCGGATTTGACTCTGAGTCGGGTCAAACCAATGAATTTAAAATTAGTATTCACTGCTTGACGCTCAGCATTGAAGAGGTAGTGTAGAAAATAAGCCGGCATCTTTACTAACTAGTTTTGCCGTTGGAAAGGCACTTGGCGGCATTTTCCCATTTTGGTATGGCAGACAGATTCCTGGCAACTCCTAAGTGAGCTTGTTATAGCGCTTTGATCGCTTTCTCGTGATAGGAGGATAAATATGCAAATAAAGACAAGAATAAAAAAATAGATAGGCCTACTTCTCTGATTTTTGAATCTTGAAACAGATTTCCGACTTTCAAAAATTGCATTCACAACAAAAATATTAAGTTTAGTGAGTAACTGCGATAACCGAGATGTATAAGCGCGTTTTCGGATTTGAAGACACAACAAGGAGCAGCTGAGGCACTTGAGCATTTTAGCTACCTCCACAACGTAGTCTACATCCGGGACTTTAGTTTTATGAGGTTCAGTTTTTATTCTTTCAAGTAAAACATTCCTAAGATAACTTTGACTTCTGCTTCAATAATTAAACGTATTCGCTCAGTATACAGTATATTGCAGTCATAAAATGAAAAAAAAGGCAAGTTTCTCCACCCTTCGTTTGCATCAAGTTTCCGACTTTGAGGTCGATCTCATGAATCCGCATCGGCGTTTCAAGTCGAATTTGGACGTACATAAATTACAACCGTTATTTTCAAATTCTAACCAGATTAAATATTTGAAAGAGTGGGCGCCGATCATTGTTAGGCTTATAAGTGAGAAATTTTAAAAGAGGAGCTGGGACATAAATTACAAAAACCATCAAACGAGCTGGCATATTTCAGTCACTTAACAACATTTGTTCGTTTTTTACTAATAGACAAGGTCAAAAGAGGGTAGGAGAGCATGGCACAATGCTTCCCAGTCTCCGCCCTCTCAATGCGCTACTGCTTAGGCCTATTACGACAAAATCAAAAAGTGAACTGACGTTATTGCATGTACGAAATGCCATAAAAAAGGTCAAAATTGGATTTTATGTAAATAAACATTTGAAGTGCATTTACAAGAGCGAAAGATAGTGATTGAAAAGTTAAGGCATAGGTGGGCAGTACCGGTACCGTCGGTACTTTGGAAAAAAGTAACGGTACCGCAGGGTCGGTACTTTTATTTCTCAATTTTTAGGCGGTACTCGGTACTTTTGTAAAATATTTCATAATCATAATAATAATACAGGTTTATCGACTTCAACTAGACCTAGTGAAAGCAGATCTTTCGCTCAGAAGTCGTAACGTAAGCAACATGGACATACACAATGACACAGCAAGCAGAGTAAAAATGCACAATTATTACAGTAAGAACGAACTATAAATCGAAAATAACAAATTATTGGAGTGTTGATAGTGTGAATAAAGAATATCATGAGTAATTATGCGTTCATAGATTAAAAGCAATACGAAATAAGTATGTCTTCAGATCACGCTTGAATTTTTTAAAATTTAATTCGTTTTTTAGAGCAGTTGGTAATTTATTTCAAAGTTTAGGAGCACAAATTGAAAATGCCCGATCACTAATTCTGTAATTGTTACGTTAATAAAAATAAATTAAAAAAAGCAAAGTCTGCACAACTACACCTTCCGCAGCAATCACTTGAAAGATTTGTTTTTAAAATGCAATTCTGCCGCGGCAATAGAAAGATTGTTTTCCACAGGAAAAGATATTTTGAAGCCGAAGAGTAGTGATTTTTCAGACGACAATTCCATAATGGTTTTGTTTTTGAAAGGCAATTCAGAGAAAAGTTTTTCAATAATTTCGTCGATTCTTTTTTGCGTCACCGTCCGCTGATAAGGTTGTAACTGCTAGAGAAAGTCCCAAGATCTGGGTAGATTTTTTAACAACCTGCGCACAACGTGGCTTAGGCTAAATAATGTTAAACAGAGTTGCGCAATGCGTAGCTCTAGTGAAATGGATGCGCCCTCCAAAATGTTTTTACGATTCCGGGATGTTTTCTTTATCTCAGTAGGCTTACGGATTTGATTGGTTTATTTTTACGTATTTCAATGCAACTTAAAGCCTAAACTTAACTATGAGAAAAAGAACCACAAAACATTTGATGTAATTGTAAGACGTCTTTTTTGCAATTTCAAAAATCATTTTTTCGACTTTGGCTCGTAAATATGCTTTTTCTAGACACTTCACCGACTTAACTCTCTGCAATACATCAGCTTGTTTCTCAAGTGAATCTCTTTAAAAAGATGCAAAAATATAAAATAATTGTGTAGTTTTTCTTGCAAAGCCGATAGTATTCTAGATGCAGACCTTTATTAGCAAGCGGAAATCAATTTCGTTTTTTGAAGGCCCACATTCTAAATTTAACATTACTAGCCTGAGACCTACGTTACCAGCATGCTACATTCTCGATACTGGTATTACGTTTCCTCGTATCAACTCGAAGAGTACTTGAAATGATTCAAACTAATCGTTGCTGATTATGACCGTCGATGGCAGCAGCTCTTCCCGTCTTACTTCGTAGCTTATTCGCTATCTGTCAGTACCGATATGAGATTTATTCCTAACTCCTAACGCGCATATGCGTTTTTGCTCCAACAAACTTAGTCGCTTGTTATATCTTACAGCACTGTAATTCATAAGATACTAAACTCACAAAGCTAAACGTGTTGTCGCACTTACGCAACCCCATCTTTCAAAATGTCTACGTACGGCGTATGCCTCTCTTAAAACTTGTTTCCTGATAAGGGGGTGATAAAAGTTTCCAGCTTCCAAAACGACGCGGTAGAACAAAAATGTTTAATAATCACTGCTCTACACCCAGGGTTTCCAGTCTCGCGATGAGTTTTCGCATTGTCCTCGTCCGTGGTCTCACGAATTATTGTTTATTATGATGATCACATGAATCTAACTTACAGTTTTGAGTGCTTTCTCACAACCACAGGCACGAAAAGTATGCGCCGTGAAAAAGATAGAACGATTTATCCTGTGTGATGATCTGGAGTGCAACACATTTAAAAAAAAGCGAAGCATACCATTAAATACTATTGGCCCTCGATTCCTCAAGCACTTTTACGTAGTCAAATCTGGTGCTTCTGAAAAAAAATTGGGTACCCTTGCTCTACACTCTTCGATGTTAAAAATTCTGTTCCTATGTTAATAACTTCATTAGAAGGTTTGACGCCTTTATGGTTTACGACGAACTCCTTCCATTGAAAACTCCAGCGCAGGCCATTTGTAGTTCTGGGATCCCCATTCATTCAAAACCCCTAAACAATATTTTTGTCGCATTCTGCGCAAAAAGTGGTCCCCAAAATTATAAAAAAGGTTTTCGCTTTATGCGTTGCGGCCCAATCCTATGGGCGAGGAAAAAATGGTTGCAGTTCTTCTGATTTTTGTTGCGCTAACCACTAACTATAGCTTGTTTTGTACCGTAGTAGTAGTTGAAGTAGTAGTAGTAGTAGTAGCGTCTTTTATTTCTGCACCGTCAAAATAAAAAGAATACCAGCAATATAGGATTTCAATTTCAAACGGACACAGAAAAGGGAAGAAGCAACAAAACGATTAATTAATAGGCATGGTCGCAACACCTGATTAAACTAAAATAGGGTAAGAAAAGAAAAAACAAAAACCAAACATGTGACGGCGAGATAAAAAAGACACTGCTGGAGAGACCACAGCTCCAATACCGCTATGATATAGTGCAATGGTAGGAACCATAACAGTGTACGGCATTTCAAGGTGACTTACTGTTGTCACAGTGCGACTAGACTACTTTTTGATGGTTGGTGCATAATTTGTAATTCGTGAATTGTGCCGTATCAAGTACTACCGGTAACACTAAAATATTGCGTACTTTAGTATTTAGCTAGCTAATAGCTATTGGTCTGATTATTATGAAACTGTACAGTTTCAATTAAAAATCAACAAAATACAGTGCATTACTTTCTTTTTGGAGCCTTTTTTGAAAAGTACCGACAAAAGTACCGCGGTACTTTTGATTTTCAAATACCGAGTACCGGTACCGTCGGTACTATAAAGAAGTACCGTGCCCTCCTCTGAGTTAAGGTGCACTTACCGATACGCGGCAAGCGGCAATGCGACTACCATCGCAAACTATACTGTGGCCTGAGATTACGGCGCTATAAAATTTGCTTGCCTGCGTCAAGCGAGCTGATACCGGGCGATAAAGCAATGAAAATTGTACTGGTACAATTCGTTGATGTTATCGCGTGGTTTTAGTCGCGTTGTTGCACCAAAGTTCAACGTCAAAATGAACTAAACAAAAAAAACTAGGTAGTCGCGTTGCCGCTTGCCGCGTATAAACGCACCTTTAGTTTTATTCACCGTAACTTCGAATCTTCAAATTCCGATCAGCAATTTAGCTTCGAGCCATGATGAGTGCGTACTTGTGCCGGTTTGCTGTTGCTGTTGGGATATAATTTGTGCCGGTTTGCTCTTGCAATTCAATTTGCGCTGCGGCGAAATTCATTCCGTAACAAAACTGATCGCGTGTGTGCTGAATGCAAAAGGAATCTGGGCGCTTTTGAACAATTTTTCGCGGCGCTGATTTGGAAAATTGTAATCTGTGTCGGTACAAGCACTTTTACTGATGAAAAACTTTGCTAATTATATTGGGGCTAATTACAGCAAATTTAACCAAAGACGAGCAAGTTTAGTTCAAGAAAATTGTGATATTGTGCATTGGAGTTTTCCAGACTTTTTTACGGACTTGATAAGCTTAATTTATTGAACTAAAGTAACTTATCTAACCCCAAGTGGCAAAATTTTAAAAGTAACCACCTCGCGTTGCAAGATAGCATTGTGGTAGCTCTTGCATGCCCGTGGAAACCTCACTGAACCATTTGTTTTCAAATAATGCTCCCGCTGCTGTAAGCTACGCATGACGTCAGGGTAAAGGAAGCGTGACGTCATGTCCCTTTGATATACGTAATATTTCACACTCTCTGATCAGTGGTATAAACTCTTACTAGACAGCACAGACAAGCCAAATGCGGTTTCACGTCTATAAACCTTTGTTTAAAGGAATTTTAATGCTGGTTCCCCTTCCTCTGTGTCTTGTATACAGTATGTCATAGCTAGGTACTATTTCCTATTAATTATGATGAAAATTTGGTGTTACCTTCTCTTTAACTTCTCAGTTCCCATTTGTATGATACATCGTTTTGTTTCTGCTTAATTCTTCTTTTATATTTACTGTACTGATGTTTTTCATGTCGTTGTGTTTCCTAAAGTGCCGACGGTGCGGAAGAAAAACAAACTTGTACTGCATAGCAGTTCTGTAGAGGTAGAAGAAGGAAAAGTTATGGGCATACGAAGTAATTTCGCCCAGATCTCATTTAGAGTTTTTGCTCAAACTCAGGTTTCAGATTCCATGGGAGAATGTGTATTAAATAGGGCATAAGCTAAGCAATGTTTTTTATAACAAAGTTTCAAACTATTTATTTATTCACGAACATTGCACAAAATATCAGAGTTTTCTCATTGCTCACTGCTCAAAAGCAAAGGGCTGCTGAAGGATAAATTAAACAAGCATTGTACAAACATTAGTTTCAAGTTTTATCATACAATCAAATTATGTCCAAATAATTGACACAACGCCACACACGAAAAAGAGCGGGGATGCGATCTTGCGACTGCATGCCCTGCAACCCTATCTCAGACGGCTATGAACAATGGTCTTATTAGTCTACTTTACTGGTAGCCTAACAGTAGACCTAACATTTATTCACAACAGAATGAAGAAGTGGAAATTGGAGTCGTGGGAATCGAACGATTTTTTTTATAAGGGAGTCGGAATCAAAAATGTGGTCGGTCAAAGTTGAAGTAAACAAGAAGTGTGGGAGTCCAAAGACTTATAGGAAACCTTAAACTGTAAATCGGTAGATGGCGCAAAAAGTAGGAGCAGAACTAAAACATGGAGTTGGCTAAGTGGTTGGTGCATTGGCCTCCGAAGCTGGCTTCGCGGGTTCGATGCTCAACTAGGTTATCATCATGATGCATGTACTTCACTACCATAAAAATCCTAAGCTGCAGTTAAGTGGCTTGAAATAAAAAATAAAAAATTTTGCACGACGCGTCGGTCGACAGTTCGGCCAAAACTGGTTTTGCGGGTTCGATGTTTATTAACTAGGTCATTTTTCATGATGCAAGTACATTAGTACATGGTTAATATAAAATCGAATCCGCAGTTCCACGAGGCTGAAAAAAAAAAAAAAAAAACGAAAGAACTTTTTGAAGTTGAAGGGTTTCTGACAAACTTTTTTATAATACGAAATGAGCTACAAGAAGACATTTTCGCTATTCATTTCATGAATTTGAAAAGCATAGCACCTTTAGATCAAATGTATTTACTACCGGTACGCGTTCTAGGAACTTTGGCTGAAAAATATAAGAAAATTTTTTCGTTTGAAAAGCATGGAAAATCGGTATCGAGTATCGTCGTCACCATTTAAAAAATGTAACGTCATCTGTACCGTCGTTACTTTTTTGCAAAATATCGGTATCGTCATCACTTTTTAAGGACCGAGTGCAGTAACAGCTTTCAATTTACCTCACGTGGTTACTGCAATAGACAAACGCTCAACACAAAAATGATCTACACGAGTCCTTCAAGCATTCGCTCCTAATGTCCTCAAGGACATTCCTGAAGTTATAAACCTTCGCTAGCAATTTCCAATACCGAACTTAAGCGTGCAACTGCCATACCTATTCAAGGTACAGTAGAGTCTGTTTCTACGCTCAACGATCAAGAGCAAATCAGATTAAACAAAAACAAATGATTTATTAGGAGGCAGAACGAAAAACTGCAGAAAAAAGAAAATAAAAGGAATGAGATACAAATAAGTTGCAACAGACACGATCGAAAATGGCACAATCTTGAAACCGACAAATTTGAATCGTGTATTATCTTATCCGCTAGATGACATAAAAGATTTGTAACGACAAACATCACTTTTCACAAAAAGGTTTGATTTTTAATTATACTTGCAACAAATACAAAAATATAGGCAGATTGAGCTTTCTTGAGGATTTTTTTTATAATCGGAATCCAAATTAAATGGCGATACCAAGAACAAAATCACCTCAAGGCCGCTCCGTCGGTGTTCCGAGTCTTTTCAACGTTATAGCAATTAAAACTGAAATTCTGTTTTCGTTGACTTTTTCGCATAGGCCCAAGCAAGATTTTGTGCCACTAGTCCGGTTTCGCGAAGAATCGTTTAAAAGCGTGCTGCCTGCTCTTCTTCAATTTTGTTATCATAAATCGGTGATTACCGAAATATTAAACAAGAAAGTTCATTAAAAAGTTAAAATTAGGCGTCAGTGCCTAAAATGTCCATTGCTTGAAAACTTGTCGGTTTCAAAATTGCTAAAAAATGAGAAGCACCAAAAAGCCTGGTGAAGAAATTAAACTGCCCTCCCCCAAAACTCAACATCGCCGTTGTATAAACATAACTAAGATATCGCCCGTTGTATAAACATAACTAAGATATCGCTTCAGGTAATGCAGCAAAGAGTTTCAGCTGCTCAACATAAATTCCTTACCCCATACCCATTATCCAACGTTGGCGTGATAAGCTCGCTCAGAAAATAGCAGCATTGCAGCGCTATATGCAATATGCAGGCGTCATACAGCGTTAATTACAGCTAGTTCAGTGCTCGTGTGACGTGTTGATGATTTCTTCTCTCGTTGTCTCGCTCGATGGGAAAGAGTGTGTGACAATGCGCGTGTTTTGTGATGGTCAATCAGTGAATATTCAGTATTGGAAGGAAGAGGAGTTTTAGGCGTTTTGGGGGATCTTGGAGTGCCAGTGATGCCGGATGATGTGGAAGAGGCGGCACAGTTCATGCCTACTTCTACCGGCACGTAGTTAAGTGACGTTTTATCTACTCCTGAAGATGCTGTGCGGCGGGGAAACCCCTTAAAATCAAAATCAAAACTAAAATGTTGAGCGCCAATAGCAGTAGCGGGTAGTGGGGTGCCAGCCACGTCTAGACTGGCATTTGTGGTGTTCACGTAATCCCGTGCAGAATGAGGAGCAGCAGATGAAAAATGAGGAGGCTTAAATTTTGTCACGTGTCTCCTCCAGGGGTCTGATGGAGGGGGTATAGGTGGGGGGTTGGGGGCGCCACTCATGCTACCAACCCCGGATGACTTGCTGTTGGGGGTGAGCAGCAAGTCACAGTCGGATCGGATTGAGGTGATGCTTACTCCGGTACCAAGTGATGCAGATTCTCCAATCTTTTCACGGCCGAGCTCTACTGCTCCTAGTGTAACTTCATTCTTCTTCTTTTCATAAGAAACGCGCAAACTGAGGTCATTATTCTCATAATCGGCACTGTTAGGTCGCATAGCGATAAGAACTCGATCGGTAGATCGGTTGTACGAAGGAGCAGGAAGTTCACTGTTTATTCGACGCCGAATCATCATCTCCTACAAACAAAAACGGTAAGTCGATGTAGTTTTTGTACCAGAGATGTCGCCGTTTTTACGTCCTGGCCTCCCCGAAGTTCAATCAAACCTATAATATTTTTCTTAGCACACCTTTGTATAACATGTATTTGAAAATACCCATTGCAAGGTAGCTGTTCATGATTGCCTGGGCGATCAGGGGTTTAAATTAAACGCAAAAATGAAGCGATTAAAAGGTGTAATGGACAGGACTTAGTATCAAACTGACGAACCCAGACTCGGCAAATTTCCATCACTTGTTAGTCTTTTAACAAACACCTCTTACACCCGTTTAATGAGACTTAGTGCAAGCTAACTCTATCGAAATGTCACAAAAAACATCCATCTGCGCATAGCAAAAGCAAAGCAAAAAGAAAGTGGAAAATGGACAATCAGAGAAAATGTTTGAATTTGCTTCAATACTACTTTGTACCTACTGTATTTGCTGTACTTAATTTAAAAACAAATCGTTTCTACACTTGAACTCCCGCTGCAATCTTACGGGCTCTTTCATAATCATTTTGATCTAACTTTTTACAGGGACAACGATTTCTTGTATAGAAAAGGTTAATGGTAACGCAATTCACAAACTGGATATCATACCATTATTTAACTTGTGCTTTCCTGGTATTTTATCGGTAATCACTATCCAACTTTTTTACTCATGGGTGGGTGCTCGACTGGATAACTGTGAGCTCTGTTCCAGTGAACCCATTGCAGCCCTGCCACATAATTATGTAGCTTTCGTATTTTCATTTCTATGTTAGCTTAACTGCTCATTGATTTGTTCAGGTCGTTAGCAAAAGAGAACAAATTAAATCGCCTGTTTCTATGCCACTAAAACCTGTTTCTTGAGATAAGCAGTGTTGCAACACAATTTCTTACAGCTGGTTAGTGAGTACGTGAAATTACTTACTTTTCGTGATGCTGGCGCAGGTTGCAGAGGAAAAGGTCTTTCGGAAGGAAGCAATGGATTTTCCTCCGGAAGAGCTGGAAGAACACCTGCAAGATGGAAAGTTAGTAGCATGGGACGAAAACAACGGAGCGTATTATCACTTACCCGTGTGCTGAGATGAAGTGCTGCTGCGCAAAGGAGGAGAGAGGTCTCGAGGTGTAGCGACCTGGACATCACCATTCATGTAATTGCTTGAATTGTTGACGTAATGCTGTAGTTGCTGTTGATCAGGCACAACAGTGCTTGCTGAAAATCAATGATTACTTTATGAAATCAAATCTTTACTACACTCGCGGTATTACGCCAAAACGTTAGCGAGCGGCGGGGCCCATCTCCGCGGCTCAGCGCCTGGGCAACATAGCTCTGAAGAAACGTCGCAGCGGTGGCGGCACTTACCCAGTCCACCTGTCCAATTTATATGGGTTTGTTGCAGTGGGCTTTCCGCATCACAATTAAAGTTGTGATGTCATAATTTAAAAAAGCGTTTACGACACCAAGCCCACATCAATTTGGGCCAAAAGCCCACATAAATAGGACATGTGGAGAGTAACTGTGTCCCATTTAACCCACCCGGGAATCGAACCCCAGACCTCCCACAACGACAGCCATGAGCTTAACAAATGGGCTAACTAGCCGGTATTACTTTATCATGAGTTCATAAATGCAACGGAAAAACGAGGTAACTAGTAGCAAGCAGTTATTGGTTGAAATTCGATTTCTATTCTATTTAAAATTATCTGTATCAAAAAATATTTTTTCACAAAATAAAGTCATGCTGTAACAACGATATAGTTCACATAAGAAAAAGATCTTCTGATCGGGCTTTAAAATCAACCCAATTTATCAACCTGCCATGTGAATAAAAGCTAGGATAGAAAAGTAATAAGCAAATACAAAGACCAAAACATGAGTATCGGTATATAAACACAAAGCAATAACGACATAGAGAGAAAAGAGCCTTGACACGGAGGACATGCTTTATCGTTTTCAGCAAATAATCACCAACTTTTTGACCAAAAGTATCCCAAAATCATGCACTGAACATGAAATTATTACAAATGGAAACACGTTTATACACTAGCCATTTAGGTAACAGGACATGGATTCCAACTTACCTGTGGTGCGGACTGGTATTGTTGTCAAAGGAAGAGGAGACGCCATCATGGATGCTTGCTCCATCTGTAAGTCTGTCCAGCATTTCTTCATCAGTTCGAACACTTCCTCATTGCGCTCGCATTTAAACAGATACATTCCTGCAATTCAATTGATCAGTAACTATCACGCACTGCAAGAATGAGTTTGCAGCCTCTGGTACGAGTTCACGGGTACCTCGCTCTCGAAACTGATATTTGCAACACTCTAATAGGTTTACCCTTTCGGCAACACTTTTAAGTTGACGGTTTCTCCATGACTAAGACCATATGGAAAACTGTTCACGAACATGCGGTACGCATCGGCAGGCTATTTCGTTCAAACCAATTTTCCGTGTTTTGAAAAGAAGTTGAAACACATTGTAAAAACCAACCTAGTCGGTTTTACGAGGCAAAAATTTTTGAAGAAAGGGACTAGGAGGCACAATAATCGAGCAATGAAAACAAATCCAACTGCAGTCAAATTTTCTAAGGAATAGGTTTTTATTACACTTTTAACAGTGGGTAGAGCTAATCCTGAACACAAATATTATTTCGAGTCAATCACTTCAAAAAATTTACAACTTCAAACTCATTAGCTTCAACTTTTCCCAAAAACTAGCAGTTTTAGCAAAGTAGTTTATTGACATAATTGAACAAGAGAAAATTTTTGGGAGGAGATCACACTGAACGGAAGCAGTAAGTATCGGAGTGAGTTTGTTGACGTATATCGAAAGTAATTTTGAATTTCTATGAATCACTGAAGCATGACGTCTGAATAATGTAAGCGTGGTCAAGAAATATTATCGAATCAAAAAAAGGAGATGCCAAGGTAGAAATTCACGAAACTCCACGAAGATGTTTATCAATATGAGATTGCAACCTGCTTATTATCTTATAATAAGTAGCACGGCAACCGACAACTGAAAGTTCAGCTTCACGTAGTGCGCGAAAAATAAATACCGGTAATCACCTTTTTCGTCCTTCCGGACTCATCAAGTGCACACTGCACAATGCACACTGCACAGTGCACACTGGACAGTGCACACTGTCAAAAACATCACAGATAGCAGCGACTGCAACCTGCCTATTACTTTGTATTAAGAAATGGCCGTGAACTTCATATGAACTCGGTTTTATATATGTCAGGGACATGGCCTAGCGGTACCGCGCGCAGGTGACAGATCCCACGTGACGGGTTCGATTCGCGGCTAGACCTGATCGCATTTGACATATTAACAGGATGGGTGCTGATTCGAAAAGCGCAAGCTCACTTCGCAGTCCCCCTCAATTACTGTTGAATTATCAGTGCAATATAATATGAAAATAACATCAGTTATTTATCACTTATATACGAAGGTTTTCAACAAAACTGCATCTCAAAGTGAAACAAAACTTTAGGTGTCGTACTCATTTTTTTATTGTTACTATGCAGCCACAAAATATCCAGCAACGTATGGACAGAAAAATACTTTGAGAGAAATTCAGACGGCTGCTACACAGGTGCTTCGTTAAGAAAAACACTAACAGAAAGACCGAAACAAAGACACATTTCAAATACTACTTTACGGTGAGAAGATGATACACAAGCGAAGTTCTATCCGCAAGAATTAATGTTGTCAAAAACAACAAACAATGAAGCAAGAACTAGATGAAAGCCCATCATAACTTACCTTGCCCTGTGTCGCATCCACTTCCAGCCTCAATGAAGAGAATTCCTTCGTCACTGAAGCCGTATCGTTTGATGCATTGTATCGGCCAAGTTGCCATCAGCTTACCATTGCGGCTCTGCACAGTGATAGTTGAATTGTGAACTGAAACAGTGCAAGTAAAACGTGAAATTACTTTCCTGTAAGCGTGCAATATTCCAAGCACAACTTTTCGGCGTGACTCAGGGGTTTGTATTCGCGCTAGAGTTAGGGTGTTTCAACGTGGAATAGTCGCACACTCGGCACTGTTCCTCCTGCTTTTCTGTTTAAGCATGAAGCATATTTATTTGGATCACTGCAGGAACAAAAATTTTCATCTATTACCTTTGCAATCGCAGCAGGCTTTCTCCAAGCCCAGGTGTCGAAAAAAAAATGCTAGACATTTGGGCCGAAGAATTCGAATTTTAAAGGTAAGTACACCGATATAATTTGACCACACATACATGCTGCGAAAGGTCAATAATAAATTTCTGCAAAGTGGCAGTGCCTTGACATAAAAACTTTTAACTTATCACAAAATCACGGCAAACTTTTTGAACTATAAAAAAATAATGTCCTGTATACCAAGGTGTTAAGCAGAAATGCATGGCATTCCTTTTTTACCCAAGTCGTCTTGGTTGCTCTATAATTAAACCTATATACTTCGACAAATCTTTCTCATAAAATTTGCCGTGAACGGTTGAATAGTGTTCTAAAAGCGTAAAGTTCAAAATTTTTAACATAAAAAATCTAAATATGGTCGAGTTTGAAACGACTAGATTTTTTTGTAGCGAATGGTTGATTGGCTGAATGAAGCATCTTGCACGAAATTTAATGCAATGTTGGAAATCCAACAATGCGTTTAAACTGAGGCACGTATTACCTCATCTATCAATTACACGGAACCAAGTGCCAAAAATAAGGCTGGGATTGGTCGTTAAGTTAGCTCATGTACAGGAGCATTTAAAACACACAGAAATTCTCATTTTTCTGGAACTTGAGTAATGCCCACTTGCCTATGAATTTGCAGAAGGGGTCACATCAGCAAGCAATTTTTTAGCAAGGGGTCAAATATAGTGCACTTTGCCAAGTAAAGAAGCTGCTCTTGAAATTTCTCAGTTAAAGCAGCGCAAAAATAGCGACGTACATTGAGCCTTTATCCACCTGGGAATTAGGAAGAACAGAAACAATAACGGGTAAGCATCAAGCGATAGAGAAAATACCACAAGAAATTCAAACAAAGCACTTACCTTCCAAGAACACGCAGCGTACTGATTTGTCATTTTCATTCAAGTTGTTAGCTTTGAAGACATGGGGACGGCCAGGAGTTGCTCTACTGTGGTTACATCCCATTGCAAATAACACTTTGCTTTACATATTTAATAAATAATAATAACCTAAAAGATTTAGATTTTAGAACATTATTTTGCAAATTTTCATTAACAACGCATCAAACAGCCTACATGCCAAACAAACATTGCACAATTTCAACACAGACGTCGTAAGTTACCAGCCGGTTAGCTCAGTTGTTAAGCACACGCTTTCGTTGCGGGAGGTCTGGGGTTCGATTCCCGGGCCGGTCAAATCGGACACAGTGTCGCCAACGGTTCGTCACTGCTGCCACGTTTCTTTAGCGCTGTGTTGCCAGGCGCTTAAACGTAATGCCGCCGGTATAATGAAGATTAGAATTTGATATTTTCGACATCAAAAGTCACCTTGCAGGCACCAACTTGCTGTTTGCGTTAAGCACAATCATACAAAACATTTTGGCGAAGAATAGAAAGGAAGTTTATTCACGACATAATTTACTTTCTTTGATATCATATTTTGCCTTAGCTGGAAGAATTTTAGCTCACAACAATCTGTTGAATTTTTGGTTCAACATATAATTTGAAAACATCCTCGGTTATTTGTTTAATGATATTAAGCTTCAAAGCAGTAAGTACAGCACATACATCTTCAGTTCTACTGTCAGTATTGAACAAGGAGTAATCACCAGCAGACACACTAACGAGCCACATGACGATCGAGGAAGCTCGAAATATGAAAGGCGGCAACAAGTAAACTTACAAATTAATTGGATGATCAGGTCCTTGGAGAATTCATCGGTACTTACCAGGCGTACTAAATAACTTTATCACAGTCTCGAAGACTGAACAACTTGTACGTGGTTTATATTTTTTCGTATAAGTATATTATACAGCTGATTAGTATACAGTATGGGACTCTGAGATACAGAACATGTTTTTTACTCCAACGGCGTGAGGCAACCATAAAAACAATACGCACACACTGTTATCTTTTCAATCAACTAACAACAGCATCACGGTGTGGGTACTCAGATATCAGTATGTCTTAAATTCTGAATACAGAAGTATTTACGTTCATAATTGCTGAGGTGAGCAAAAAACTTTGCATACTAGAATTCCAGATTGAGTCACTATAGAGGATAGTTAATGGAGATCTCAGGGGCATAGCTCCTTAGCCATACAACGAAAGGTTATGTGATTGCTAATAAACAAAAACATCGGGACAACCTAATCGACCTCATCAACTAAATTTTAAAGTTCAACTATGATTTTGGCTTAACCATGTATGTGTATATATTGCCATCTTAACATATTGGTCCCCTTTACCACGCAGCTATTAATTGGCTGAGTTAATTTGAAACAAATGAGAACCTTGAAGCTTCACAGGTTTACATTCAATGACATCAAAATGACACAGTCATATCAAACTATGTTAGTAACAGTGTTCCCTCTAGGATTTTGACTAGTGCGAATTTGTTCAAATGATAAATTCATTAAAATTTTTGCAAAAAGATGTCACTAGGCCTACTTTGAGGACCCCTTTTACGAATTTTTTGCATTAAATCTGCTTTTCCAAGATACAAGCTGCAGTCTTGCATTAAAATATTCAAGTTTTTTGTTTAAGTTTTTCAGTTTTGCGTTTTATAATATTAATTTCTGGTTCAAAATCAGTAAAATTTGCCCAAAAATTTCGCATTTTTCTCATATTTCTCACTCTAGAGGGAACCTTGGTTAGTAACATAATTTTAACTTAAGCGTAACTCAAAACGGTATTTAAACTTACTACTTTCAGTTAGGTAAAACGCAAACTCGTTTAATCACTCAAATACCATTCAAGTTTAAGTACTTAGCTTTAAATCAAACAACAGTACGATGCGAAAATAATAGTCTTATATTTGCGTGTAAGTTCAACTAGATCCAATATACAGTATTATATTGACGGTCGTAAGATAAAGTTTTATCAGCTTTGTTAAATTGCGCTAATTTAAACCAATATCCATAGCTATGGGGTACCATAGAGCTGGACAACGCTGCTACGGGCTATTAGCCCTCATCAGCCGCACTTAGGTAAAAGGTTCGATCAATCGCTATGCCACCCGCCTTAACCCTCAAAGCGCAGACACAAAAACGATTACGTTGTCGCAACACATAGGCCTATTATAATAACTTACAAAACTCAGAAGTTTTAAAGGCTATTGGCTATTCGTAGGGACCCGTAAAAATAATCACTTTATTTTATTATACCTTCACGTTCTACCCGTTCGTACGAGAGCATGACAAAGTAATAAAATAAATCCAAACGACAAACGTTATGCCGACAGGTACGAAGAGCCACTTCGTAAAATAAAATGTTCTTCATCATATTCTTCAAGAAATTGCAATTAAAAAGTCAATAAATGAAACTTAGTTCATCCAAATTGACATGTAGCCTAATTTAGACCTTGATGATTCAACTCTTAACCTAATCAGAATCAGTCTAAGAGTACATTATCACTCTACTCATAATAACAAGTCAGGCCAAAATGAAGCTGAACTCCAAGCAAAGTGATATCAGCCCGTATAGTCGATTGACTTTGCAACGAGATTCAAAGGCATACAATTTAAAATCACGCCATTACCGCAAAAACTTCTGTTTTGGTACCGGTGCGTTCATGAGTTTGAATAAGGAATAATCATCAAAATCAAACACATTGCTCCACTTGCCTTATTTAATCAAACCAAATTCACTTTCGTAGACTGTCTGTTCCCTCACTTTCCTGTTTTTCTATTTAATTTTCTTTTTTCAGTTTCATTTCAGACAAGACGGTAAGAGCCCACAAAACTTGAAATATTCAAGAGCAAATATCTCAATGGCTATTTGTTATACAAGCGCGCTACCTAAATAAGCATAAATCTTAAACGACGTTGTTAGCTCGAATATTAATGTAGGATTTATAGCAAGCGTAAACAATTGAGTAAAGATTCCGTTTCAAAGCTGTTGTTTTATACA
The DNA here is from genome assembly GCA_964006365.1 of Trididemnum miniatum. NCBI lineage: Eukaryota > Metazoa > Chordata > Ascidiacea > Aplousobranchia > Didemnidae > Trididemnum > Trididemnum miniatum. The sequence continues at coordinate 16,258,749 of OZ023243.1, read as the reverse complement.
AAGAACTCCGTCGCTTTTCGACATTAAAGCGCCCACATAGTTCAACGCTCGAGCACTCATTTGCAGCGAACTGTTTACAATCGATCAAGCAGAAAAAGCAACTTAAGCATGACCACTTTTGAAGTGATGGTGAAAATCATTCGTTCTCCTCATTCGCTAAACAAAAATCGACTATCTGTCAACATATTCAAAGCTGCACGCCACAGGTTCGATTCTAGCCAATGCTTCAATGATACAAGCATTCAACAAAAAACGTAAAGCGCGGCACGCTGAAACGCACAAAGGCAGTCGGCTGCGTTACACAGTAAAACTTCGAGGGAAGTAGTTACGCCGTTATCTCTTCTCATTTCATTCAAACATTTCAAGGTAAGGGGGTCAAGACTCAACAGATAAACTATTCACCAAAACTTCCAGCCCCCAACAAAAATCAGTAGCAGAGCAATGAATTTTCGTGGCTGTTGTTACAATTTTAAGCGCATCGCAAACCAAACAGATCAACTCAACCCAAAATGAGCAAGATCAACTTGCTTTTAATACACTAATAATAGTAATAAGCAACACATAACCAATAATTTTCACAGATATTCGTGAGATTTTTTTGTGACCGAACTTTAATTTTGACCTCGAATTCTCAAAAACTAAACTTTCAGTTACCATCGATATTACGGCATTAACAGAGCAATATACACACAGACCACACGTTAATTTAAAAGTTCCGAAGTTATCAAAAGCTTGAGTGCAGTAAAACTTGGGTGTAAAAGTTTAAAAATCACTTTAAGGTAAAATCGAGCTATCAAGCAAAGTGGAAAAGGTTCAGGTGTGTTATCACTTCACTATGTAAGCACTCGAGGCGAAATCTACAAGAACCAAACAACATAGGTGATGTTCTGAGCCGCCAGACAAACAAACAATGTTAATCATCGTGGTCCAAATCCCAGTTTTACAGAAAACAATATCTACAAAAAGTAAACTGTAATAAACGCCAGGGTCGGACCTTGTTTAGTAACCAACATAGGCGCGCACAGTATTAGGGTGCATCAAAATAGCTACAAAACAATAATCAACGTAAAGATGCTAAATACGGAAACAGCTTTCGCTGGACTGTCGCACATAATAGAACAATGAATAGCTTACTGGAAAGAATAAGTCACAGATTATACGATTAGAAATTCAAAAACCTATCGTCACTCAACTATGAGCACGAGGCCAGTAGAACTTAATGACCCATGTCAATTTTTTACCAGTTCACTCTCGTTGTGAATCAAATGACAACTTTGAATGCTTCACATTCCAAATTTACTACGATTTAAATTCTAAATAATGCTTTGTACTGATTTTCAAGAACTTCAGTATTTAGCAAATTTTAAAATCATCCATCTACTCAGCTATCAGCTCGGCATAATTCACAAGAGCGTACGTAGAAGTCAAAATAAAATGGGACTGACAAGAGACGCTTTGCAGAATAACCCACGTCACTTGGCAGCTTATTGAATATTTACACATTGGGGCCAAACAACTACGAAAATTGCTTCGTCGCGTCCAATTAGTCGTAGGAGTTATCCGTATTTATCCGTCTTCGTTAATAGCTTCACTTATTTTTCGCAACTTAAGTACGCAAGGATGAAGTCTCGCATTCCTGCTCCTCGTCTTAGTCATGACCTCTCGATAACCACCTCCTCCTTAATGCAAAACAAGAACTACAATCACATAAGCATTCTCGGCTGAGCCTTGATCGAAGCTTGAACAGTTGAACGCCTGAGGCGAGTTCCGCGGTTGATTGAGGCAATTAACTAAACAGTGATTGCGCGCAATGCTGACATGCTTGTGATTCACTACTTGCATCAATTTAATCAGAATGACACCGTTAAAGATGGCCACTTTCTCATTAAATAATCACCTGTGGGAAAGATAACCTACGTTCAGATTCGTCGAAACAACGACGTTAAAACTTGTGACACAGAACACAGCATATGTAATCAATGTTTTTTTCGTTAAAAGCAAGCACACACTAGCTTGCACACATAAGTCAGAGGCGGATGGCTCTAACTGAGTCGGTAGCAACAAAGCATTTTAGATTATAGCAAGCGCGCAAACTTTGCACATACCATCACATCGCCAGCAACAACGATTGGGTATTACTGTAATTAAACAAAAGCAGGAATGCAAACCAAGTTTTTACGGATGTAATACTTTGACCTAATACGCTATACTGCTTCCGGCATTAGGACATCCTGCTGTATTATTCACAAATTCAACCATAAAAAACATAGATTAGGATTGCGGAGTCTATGTTGAATGCGACCAAGCTTAGGATACAGAAAATTAAAAATTTCTGGTGCACTATTGCCAAACATGGAGTGCTAGACGCTTCAGATGACCGTTAAACGCTAAAATGATAAGTGGTTAGAGCTAAAGCTAAGACTACTTTAGCAAATCCCAGCATGTAAGTTCGCACTTAGCGTGGGAAAAAATGAGAACGCCGAGCTCTCTCGATGGGTTTTTATGAAATGAAATGATCACAAGCTTTGAAATAATCACAATTTAGGTAACGACAATGTAGAAAATTAACGATTTACTCTCCTCAACAAGCATTTCTGACACGCCCTCGAGTTCCATCAGTGTTGGTTAGCAAAACAAGCAGTCTTCACAAAAGTAGAACAGGGACACTCAAACATAGCTACTGGAAGAGTACATCTATGAAAACAATGTTTGGTTTCTGAGAAAACGAGTTGTTTTTAGAAGTGTGGTTCGTAGGATTTAAGTCCGAGATCACTTTCTAAGACTTTAAAGCACAAAAAGCGAATGTTTCAGGGCCCAAATTAATAAGACTAGGAACGTACAATAGTCGGGATTAACAAATAATACAGTACATAACAAGACTGATGTAATAGCAAGTCAAACATGGTCGAATTGTAAAGTATATAGCAAAGAAAAGAGAGAGAGAGCCATTTCCACATGATCTGGACCGCCGAGAACATAAAATCACAAAAACAACTCTCCTCCTGTTCACAAGTACAACGCAATTTTAAAAAGTAACGCAGGTCAAGCAACAACGCAGATCACCAACTAGCCTCTCCTCCACATCACTGTTTCAAGAAAGTGCTTAACGCTTGGTCGCTTGTAAGTATACCACCGTGGCGCTCAGATTATATAAGCAAAAGTACACGTACAAAAATAATATATTATACCGGTGCAGAACTAGCACAGCATTACCAACTAGTGGTTGAGTTAAAACTGAACTGGAGTGGCAAGATCGACCACAGTTTTCGAAAAAAAAAGACAGTAGTTTCGCCATTAGCATCAGGAGTTAGTCTACCTACCGGCTGGGGAAGCGCAGTTTCCCGACGGGTTCGGTACTCAATTTTCAACAGTTATAACTAAAGCTATGAGAATTGCTTCCAATCAAATCTAAATTGCCGTGAAAACACCACCACTTGCTCTTCTGCAGCTTATAATAAAGCTCTTTGACAAGCTAAGAATCAGCTGAAGTCACTTAACAATTACAGCTCCGACAGCTTTTAGTTTGATGTAAACACTGTTATATACTTGGTATCATACTTCAACTGCATAGTAGTCTCCTAAATGGAGAATGCAACTTAGAATGACGCCGCATTAATTCATGCACACCATGATTGTACTTTTAAACGAGAAGCTAAAAAACTAAGCAACAGGAATGCCTACGAACTAGCACCAAATGCGCCTCAGTTGAAAGATAAGCTGTGAAACCTTTCTCCTCACTTCAAGATGAGACGCTATGCCGGAGAAACTTCATAAATTCTTGATTTTGAGTAAACTTTATAATATTTAACGTGAGAAGCTTGTTTTTAAGTCTTTGAAACAAATAATATGTTTGTAACTTGGTAATCCAAATCGGTATCGAAATCACGTCAAAAACTAACAAACAAGCACCTGTTATTACTTGACCGCAAGTTACTAACCTTCACCACAATTTAATCAACAACACAACACGAAGTTGTATACAAAAGCACGAAAATATAGCACTGCAATTAAGTGCTTTACATGCTTGAGGCATGATGTTACTTTTTCTTTACAGCTCAAGAGAATTCCAATCAATCTTATTCTTAAGTCAAATTGCAATCAGAACACACGCTTCGCTGGACAGTAAAACAGAAACCAGAATTAACTACTTTTAACAGCAACAACCTTCCGCATTTAGCAGCTCAGCCTGCCTAGCTCATTGCTGAGAAAGCATGGGTTTGAATCCCAACAAAGCCGCAAAGTTCCGTAAAGGCATTGCTTTTGTTTCAAGTAATACTGTAGCTATAATACATTGAAATTACTATTGCCCTTATTACTCACTCTGCATCGTTTCATATATGAGCACCAACGGAAGAGGTGTAAACGGTTTTCAAGATGATCGAAGAGCACGAGTGGTTAGGTGGAGCCTACATAAACGTTTGTGGCTTTCAAGAAATTGATTTCAAAGCAAAGTCAATAACCATTATTACAATCATGAACCAAACAATATTTTCTATCGCTCTACTACGTTAAAAAGCACTGGTCGGTTTGAAAACAAATTCGGAGGTAGCAAAAACACCATACAGCTTAACACAAGCGTCAATGGACGTACTATACGCTCAAGGTTTTACCCATTGTTAGTCACATAGATGAATGGTTACATACCATGAAGCAAGTTTATGAATATGTCATGCACGGTAAACACTAAATACATGACATCGAATAACTGAAGCTGAATTATTAATTAGATGATGATATAAGATGATTTGGCTTAACCTCATCCATGCCTCATCTTATCATGCAAACCATCACGCGAATGCACAGCGACGAAGAAAGAAAGCTGTCAAAGATAACAGAAGCTAGTAGCTCATGTTAATCAATGGCGTTTTGATAATCCAATATCAGCCGGTGGCAGCGAGAGTAACAATACAAATATTTAAACAGCTCAACCGAGTACAATACTACAAACACTAGAAAGATCGGAGAATGGAAGATCAACAGAAAGCGAAACGAACCCTACTGATCGTTAGCAAGCTGATCGGGTAAGCTCCGATTTTACTGACACTAATTATAATGTGTTAGACAAAGAGTCTCCGGCTAAGGTTGCCTCTGCCATATGTTCTTATTTGCACTTCCAAGTCCACAGTGCGACAGAGTATTCAAAACTGAAGACGAACATGCAACAATGAACACGATTGAGTATAGTATGGCATTGTTACGTGTGCACAAAAATTCTACCGCATTGCCAGAATTATCCTTCAGTGTAACAACTGAGGTTCTTATGCAGAAGTTTTAATTTAAATAGTTTTTCAGCATAAAATAGACCACAGTCTTGTCCAAGTAAACTTTGAGCAGGAACACGGTTATCACATAAAGTAAAATCGAAAACAAATTACAAATGCTGAAAAGGCAGAGACTATTCGGCAAATCCCATCCACAGAAACAAAGAGCGCCCGTGTACGCTGCATCGAAATGAAATGGAACTACACTTTACGCAAGTTCTTTATGCAGAATGACTTTAGTCAGAAAATTACTTTCGCGAAGTTGTCATTCCTACACAATTAACTTTAATCATAAATTTGGAAAAATGTAGATTAACTGTAGTACACAAATGGTTCTCAATCGTTTATAATCTCCACACTCTGCATTTCGATAAAACGCGGGTTTTTGTAGTAACGCATGTTTGAATCAACACTTCAAGCCTGCTTGTGCCTGCCAATGTCAACCATTAACCAAAAAGCGCGGTTTCAGACCCTCTGAGAAGGATGCTCACTTGCTTTCGAATTAAACTAGTCATGAATTACTTTACCATATAGGGTTAAGTAGATGACTGTGTTTTGCGTGGTGGCGATGATTAATATTATAAACATCATGGCTTCGGTAAAAACCTGGTTCACGTAAGCATTGAAACTAAAGTTTGCATTGATGTTTGTTTCTAACACTCTACCTTCGCTGAAAAGGTTGTAAATGGAGCCCACAATTTCTATTACTCATATCACGGCGTTACTAACCCCTAATTCCCAGGAGAAATTTTGCATACGCCACGTTTCAGTTGCTGGTACGCCAGTCATATAGAAAACTAATTAACAAACACGCCAAATAGCTTTTTCGCACAACAATGAATATTTACATAACTTAACACGCAAGAATAGATAATAATGGAAGTAGCAACACCTTTCCTGAGTGACAGTTACTGCCTTATCGATATTCCTGCTGGACTAGGCTTGCTCCATTCGTTAATCAATTGCTAGCTGAAAACAGAAGCATTGCTAATAACAGCTTGCTAACAATCCTCGACCTTTCAAAACATAATCAGGTTTCTGCACTTGATCAAACTGAGCAAACAACTAGAATAAGAAGCATGTTTACCTTACGGGCCATTCTACAAGCTCTTCATATAAGTGCATGCTTGAGAAATTTCAAATAGAATTCAATTCTCGCAGTTCACACACAAATAAAATCAAAGCCTTATATTCACACGATATCAGGCAACACTTTTGCAGCTTATGTCTTTTTTTGTACCAGTAAAAGTGAAGTTGTAGTAATGATTGTAGGTGCTGGGGAAATACAAATGATTGCCTGGTCAATTTGAAACTTAATCTCATTAAAAGCGATTAAGAAGCGCAGATCAAGCTCAAACACAAAAAGGAAACCGAGCACACTAAAGCGCGGCAATAAGAAAACCAGATCATATAATGGTCTGCATTCTAAGACAACGTCAAATTATACAAAGACCGCATGCTGAATTTACATTGCGTTTTGGAAATATACACTATATAACTGGGCAAAACTGTAATAACATTTCCGAAATCGCAACTGTTTGAACTTTGTCAGGAAACGTGATCTGTATCAAGTGTGTGCACATAATCAACTCGTAAATCGCTCAGGCGAAAATTTAAATTTTCACGCTAAAACCAGCCATCACGAAACATCTATAACGACATTGGTGGAATATATGGTTACCATCTCAGTACAGTCAAGTCAGCAAAAGGAATTCCACAACGCTGCAACAAACATAAGAGTAATAAAACTAAAATACTGATCATTGGATTAACCTTTTTGACAATCGCATAAACCTCACATGCACAAATGCCCTATTTGAAGAATATTATTAACATTTACATTAACATTTACCATTATCGATTGGTAAAATAATAAATCTAAGCGCATTCTCCAACCAATAAGCACCAAAACCAACAGAAGGAAGGTTTTGTTCAACAACGCCACAAAAATGTTTGCCTGGAGCAACTACGAATCGTCGGCAGTTCGTAAATTGTAATTAGACAGCAAATTTGAAAGCCAAGTCAAAAAGTCATACGGAAACCATAACAACATGCCTTCGATTCCTCAGTCAGTCTAATCCGTGTAAGTCACAATCGCTTTGAATGGCTCAGAAATCTTTTCAAATCATTTAACAAATATTTTCGCAAGTCAGTTTTGACGTATAGTACATTCAATATACAGGCACTGCCATTTAACGTTATATCGCTATACTACATATATCAATGAATGACTAACGCTTTAAACAGCATGGCCAACCTGCAGTTCATCTTAATAAAATAAGAACCCAATTACAGCCTATCAGAAAAAATGAAGCTATAATAACAAAATGCGCCGAAAAACGAAATTTTGAACTTTCATTTGAGCATAGAATTAGAGTGCAGTCTACTTTTGGGACAGGGATAAATTAGGGCAGCATTTTTACCTCGTGCTAGTGCTCCATATAACAAAACAAATTTGGTTTACCAACAAGTTTTTGCATAATTACCACGTTAGCAATTCCAACCGCAAGCAATATAAAAAAAAGTACAAATAGATAGGCTACCTTAATAAAACTTAAACATCAACCAAAAAAATACAATTTTCTCCAGTACTAGCATATTGATCTAAACTAGTTCACGTAGCTAGGCCTATACACTCTCATTCGATTCCATACACCAGTCGTGATCCGATCAGCATAAAATAGCTTTCTCAGCCAAGCTCCAGGCTTTTACTGTCAAGTAAACAAAAGCAAACGCAAGGAAATCTTAATCCGTATTTTTTCCCTATCAAACAGCAGTACCTTCTCTAAATTCACCTTTGCACAACCAACTTGAACTGTCAACTTAAAATCTTTTGAAAGCCTTCTTTGTGAAACTAACAATGGTTGAGTTTTTTCATTAAAAAACATGACAATTTTCAAGGATTCAACAAAGTTTTCTCAAAATTTTGCCACAGGTTTGGGTTTCCACGATAAAACATTTTTAATTAAGAACAAAAAATGCGAAAAATCTTCATTTCAATTCAATTAAAAACCATTATACTGCAGAAGGAACTAGCAACCAAAAACCAGAAAAACTACACTAAAATTCCTCATGTTATTTTTTTCGAATTCTATCTTCAAGGGCACAAGCTTTAACACGTACTTCTTAGGCCTCGTTGGCAATCAAAATGCATTTCAAGCCCATTAAATATAGTATAAATGAACTAAATTTGGTAATTGAAACAACATCAAGTCATGCGGCTGTTGCAATCATGGTGTATGCCTTTTGACCAACATTCATTCTCAACCCAAAACTTCTGAACTTATCTATCTCGCTAACTCAACACCTTGCAATTGTAGAAAAATCTACTTTTAATAATTGATAATGAAACAAGTTGATGAGTATCATGCGCTGACTTTGACAAACTTACAGAGCAGTAAAATATACAGATATAGGCAAAAAAGCGTTTTATGTCAATCTTGGATGGAGCCAGAGTCAGGATATAAAATACTAGTAGCTTATTAGTAGATTTTGAAAAACTGGATACTAGTACCTAACCCATACCTAACAGAGACCACGTCTTTAAATATCACAGTACACTTATTGTAACTGTCACAATGTAAACTAATTGATAGAATAAACAAGATGACACCAAATAATAACACCAGAAAATAACAATAAGCATCAAGACTTATTTTATTCATTGTGACAATACCGGTATAAATTTATCAACGACTTGCAAGAAATAGTAATTTTTGGTAACCCTATTTTGAATTTTAAACTACGACACCAATCACACAAACTGCAAACATTGTAGTTCAAAACATCACATGACAAAACGATGTATCTTACACACATGGTTTACCAACTGTGTCTCAGATTATGATACAAAGAAGGGAGTTATTGCGCAACCGTGCTACCAAATCCAAACACTGAAACGCTGCAAAAAGTGTCAGATTGTTTTAGAGTAAGGATTTTCTATTTAACCCCAAATACTTTTCCCTCTGAAGTTTTTAGCAAGCGCGAATTTGCCCAGATATATATAGATTTTAACAAAATATTTGCCCAAAGATTGAGGGGGATTGAAGAAAGTTTGACACATTTTTTGCCCCAAATTTGAGTTCCAGAGTATATGTAACTTCTGTTTTGCACCAAAATATTAAAAACTTTAATTCAAATTCGGACAATAATTACCATTTCCGTTGGCAAGCGTAAAGAAAAATTGGAAAATTCTGCTCAAAATTTCTCACTTTTGTCAAATTTCACACCTTAGATGGAACAGTGACCCTAACCTTCTTTACCATAAACGATTCTCATTTCCTACCCCTGACCATTTTGAAGGGCATTTCGGCTAGGGCGCAACCAAGTGAAAAAAAGACAGCCAATGTTGCGTTTAAGATTAACCAGAAGCAGGTAAAAACAAAAGCAAACTTGCCCAAATATAATCTCCAAGCTATCTAAACATAAGCCCACTACATGCCTTATGTGACTGCACTACAAGTTAACTTGCAGACTTGTTCTTCCCACTGTTTTTTTAATGCTGAGCGTCAGCAGGGAAGCTGTGACCTGTTTTTCTTTTTTCGGTAAAATTTCGGTTATAGTCCAAATTAAATTCGTAAAAACCAAAAAAATTGAAGCCATTTCGGTCAATTGACTGAAGTAAATATCTTGCTAATATGCAAGCAACAATTGCAAACGGACTACCGGCGTCACAGTGTCAGGTTTCGCAGACATCAAACTGATCAAAGTAGTTTTTATTTGTGTTGCGGTTACAAAGGAGTAGGTGTATATTTTGTTCAACATCCTGTTACTTCGAACAGGACCGAAAATTAATTAAATTGACCAAAATTTTTGTAGACAGTTAGGTCAATTGATCAAAGTCAAATTTTGAAAAAAATAAACCAGGCTGTGAATAACAATTTTAACATCATTGGTTTAACCAGACTTGGAATCAAACCACAGTCTACAATGTTATGACTTGGCTATCTCAAGTTTGCAAGTAAAAAACTAAAATCAAGTTTGCAAGTAAAAAGCATTTAATCTGTCTGTGGAAGACTACTGCGTAAAAGCAGAACTGGAAACAAAAGCAACAGTCTAGGTGTGGAATTGGAATAAGCAAGCAAATTAACTGCTTCCGAATCCCCGATGCTTACCCAGTACCAGAACTGATTTTTGATGAGTGGTAGGCTACTAGCCTAGAGTTAAAGAAAGTTACAACTATCAGACCATTGCAACAGTTGCAAACCATCAAGAGTACAGATGTTTATATTAGTGCCGATACCGGTACATTATATATATTGCGTTGGCAAAATTCTATCTGTCTGGTCTAGTCCTATTGGTAACTTATTTAGCTTTTTAATAATAATAATAATAATAACCCAGTATTTATATACCGGTACCGCTCTACATCTACAGATCTAGGAGCAAGAAATCACCTTAGGATCTAAGAGCGGTTTAACTGTTTAACAGAAAGCAACATAAAACAGTGTGAAAGCAACATAAAACATTGTGAAAGCAACATGAAACAGTGTGATAGGAAAAGCACAGTACAGAGCAATTGAACACTCAAAGCAAGCATAGGCAAAAAAAGAAAAAGTGTAAAGCATGCAAAACACAGGGCAAGCATCAAAAATAAAGCAAAGCTATTTTTGAAGGCGATTTTGAAGCAAAAAGTTTTAAGATTCTTTCTGGTAAGAGCTTCCGCCTGGTTGATTGGAACTGGGAAACAGCTCAGACGGCTGAGTGGTAAGAGCGTCTGCCTCTGGAGCTGTACACTTGGGTTTGATTCAGAGTTGGGTCAAACCAATGACTTTAACACTGGTATATATTCACAGCTTTCCTGCTTGACCTGATAACGCTCAGCATTAAAGGGACAGTGTGGAGAACAAGCCAGCAAGTTTACTAGTTGTGCCATTGGGAAAGGCATTTAGCAGGATTCCTCCATCTTGGTGTGGTAGACAGATGGCCGGCCACTCCTAAGCGAGCTTGTATAGCGCATTGATCGTTTTTCTCGTGATAGGAGGATAAATAGACAACTAAATATAAATGTACTAGTATACAATGACATGGTTTTTTCAAAAACTGATAGCAGGTTAGTCTACCGATTAGATCCGTACACAGCTTCCCTGCTTGACCTGTTAACGCTCAGCATTAAAGGGACGGTTGCCAGTAACTTCGCCACATGGTAACTTCGCCACAGTAACTTCGCCACATGGTAACTTCGCCACCGTAACTTCGCCACATGGTAACTTCGCCACATGGTAACTTCGCCACACTTTGAGAAGGTGAAGGGAGACGTGGGGATAGTACGAAAATGTGTTGGGGTGTGGGGGGAGGAAGGAGGGAATTGGGAAGAGTAGGGAGATGTGGGGAATTAAAAATGTGTTGGGGCCCCACACCTCAACACATTTCCCTACATCTTCCCCATTACCCTCCCCACATCTTTTCCCCACACGCCAACACACTTCCCCACTCACCCCATACACTTTCCCACACCCTCCCCACACTTCTCCACTCTCCACATATCTTTCCTTACCTCCCCCCACACCCCAACACATTTCCCTACATCTCCCCCACACCCCCCATATCTCTTCCCACAGCTCCCCTGACCTCCCCCTACACCCCAACACACTTCCTTATTCACCCCATGCACTCTCCCACACCTCTCTCCCCACATCTTACCCCACAGTTTCGATTATGTGGCGAAGTTACCAAGTAACTCGAAAAGCCCGATAAAATTTTTAACGGCAACCGGGAATTTAAAGTCTTGTTTCGGTGTAGGCAATGTAAATTTTCGATGATTGAAAGTGTGGCGAAGTTTCCATGTGGCGAAGTTACTGTGGCGAAGTTACCATGTGGCGAAGTTACTGGCAACCAAAGGGACAGTGTGGAGAACAAGCTGGCAAGTTTACCAGTTGTGCCATTGGGAAAGGCACTTAGCCAGTTAGCCGAATTCAAAACGCATTTGAAATCTTTATTTTTTTAATATTGCTTTTGAGGATGTTGCCAGTATTGAATAACTGTGCTGTGTTTTACTGTAGTAGTGTATTGCCAATGTTGAACAACTGTGCAAAGTTTTTGTAGTAGTACTTTACAATTATTTATGTTTGATGCTGTTGGGTAGTGATTTTTACCGTTAATTTAATTCTGGTCAACCCCTTCGTCAGATTCATCGAGTTGTTGATGAAATCTTAAGGGGGATACAAATTGTTATTATTATTATCATATTATTATAATAAGACTACCCTCAGCATGGTACAGTGGTACAAGTATTGTATTTGTATGGCATAAATAGGCCTAGTTTATTGTGCACTGTACCAGTGTACAGTCTGACAGTGTCATCTAATAAAATTTAGAAATCTGGATTTAGAAATAACAAAATGTTTCCTGAACTGTGACATTGTGAGTAGATAAGAATAACAGTAAAAAACGAACATCGTTCTTCCTGGTCTATAGATAAGAATATCAGTAGTTATTACCCACTAAGAGCAAACCAAAAAACATTGCTATTGGTCAACATGATTGACCCAAACACATTAGACCAACGAAGTTAATGAGCAAAGTGATCGAGCTGATAAAAATTACACTGCTCATTATAAAGCTGAGAGTACGGCTCATAGCTACACACTTATACACAGTAAAGATAGCTTGACCTATCAATAAAAACTAGTCTATAGACACAGTATACATGTAATTCTTACAGCGGACTCACTCAACAAAACGTCATTGTTACACTAGGGTACTATACCGTTATGTCCACAAACATGCTACCAGTACTTGCTTTTTAAAAACATCAAATGCAATGTTGCCACTAAAATTTTTGTTTTCGCAATTAGCAGGAAACTAATAAAATTGTTAAACCGGTTAAACTACAAGTAGAAAATAAAAGCAGGGATAAGCTCTACCGAGCTGCGTTCATAGTCTAATAGATATTGACGCTGTTCGTTACTATTGTAACTACCAAATAAACTAGACTACAAATTCCTCGTAAATTTCATAAAAACAATGTTAAAACAAAAATAAGGAATGGCAACATCACATTTAAGTTTTGATTTTCGTTTCGGAATCCGGACACTGAGCGCAGAGAGTGGTTCCACAGTCAGTAACAATGGATGCACTGTGCTATAGTCTATAATACCGGTAGGTGTAGCCAAGCGCAAGCACCATTACTCCTAAGCCTACACCGGCACAACAACTTGTAAATTTTGAAAGAGCTGTGCTTCTTTTACCATTAACGGCGAAATGGATTGTCACCAACGCATCATGAAAGCATAATGTTTAAAATTGATTTTTATATACATGTACACTAGCCTATTTAGTGGGGTGATAAAGGGCGATGCCCCCCCAAACAACCTTACAAAAAAATAAAAAACGAACGAAAATAAAATAATGCAACTTAGATATATTTCAAAGCTATTGTGGAACTGTTTTACTACAATAAGTATTAGAGGGAGGATCGGTTGCTGGAACCCAAAATAAGGACGACTGGAAAGATAATTAAACTGCCTGGGTATTATTGAGCTAAAGATACACACCTTCCAATCTAACATTGATATCCTAAAGTGCTAACAATGCTTCATGCCAATATGCCTTACTTCTTTGTGTTCCAAATAAGATTGTGTTGCTTATACCATGTCAAGGTAAAGCTTTGACGGTAAGACAAAAAATAATGCAAGACAAATAACACAAAGCTTAGTTTATGAAGTCCAAATAAGACAAAATAAGGACGCAAGCCAAAAGTAAGGAAATTTCTTAAAAATAAGGACAATAATATTTTCCAAGGTGTACCCTCTCAAAATAAGGACAAATCTTTGAAATAAGGACGGTATGGAATGCCTGCGTATAACTGGTGCGTGAAGAATACTCATTGTTTATTAAATTCTTATTCTTAAGAACACTCTCTGGTTTCACAGAGCAAGCGTTTACCGGACTACCGGCAAATGTTTTACCTAAAATCGTTTTAACACTTGAACTACTGGCTGTTTTTTGTGCGCTATAAGCGTCACAATAATAAATTAAAATGACAAACGGCCCAGCACAGTGTGATATGACATGGGAAAAAGCTAGAGAAAAGTATTCAAGAAAATCATCAATCCATTTGGCAATAACCGTAACTTAAAAGAACAATTGAAGTTTAAAGTAAGCCTTACTTAAACTCATAATATGTCCTAAATTTGAGCTTTTAGCGATCCGTTCGACAAACCAATTTTGATCCATTTTGCTTGCAGAGTCGCACACCCCTAGTGGCGTAGCAAGTGGGGGGGCGGTCCGCCCCGGGCGGCACGTCCGGGGGACGGCATTTTGGACAAGCTATATGCAATTATTTTTCCTCATTATTTTGAACAACCATGACTTGGTTATAACGGTTATTTGCTAATCGTAAATCATCTTACTGTGTTGCCCAGTGCCCAGGCTCAAAGTTGCGGAAATGGGCCTCGTCATCTCGCTTACGCTTTGGTGTATTCCCGCGAGTATAAAAAAAGATTTGATTTTAATGTGTAGGCCTATTATGTCACAATTGCGTAGGCCTACTGTTTTCTTCTGCATATTTGCATTATTTGAATCGCTCACACTCAGCGTGCGAATGCAGTATAGGCACTAGGCAGTGCTATGCAAGTAATATGGGCGCACGCACGGGGGTGGGGCATGGTGCCATGCCTCCCGCTTTGGCCCTGTAATAAGGTGCTAAAACCATCGGTGGGCATAATTTCGTTAATCGTTAATTCGTTAATAACGAAGCTAACTTTTTCATTAACTTGTAAATTCGTTAAATTTCTTTTTAAAATTAACCTACTAAATTAACTTCCATTAATGCTTGATAACTTCCGTTAAATTTTTGTAAACGCTTATTTTTCTTTTTGTTGGTTAAGTTAGACATGGATGAACCAGCAAAATATGACCAATGAGGTCAAAAAGCGAGATAAAAACAATAAAACATATTGCTTGTGAGCAGAAAAATTGCTTAAATGCTTACGCAAACATTGATATTAAAAAATTTTAAGCTTTTTTTTAAAAAGAAACGCCGTTTCAAGTCAAAATTAACGATTTAACGAATTAAATTAAGTTCCGTTGATTGGAGCTGAATTTAACGAATTTACGTTAACGGAGGTGCATAACTGTGTTAACGAAGTAGTGGTTAACGAAGCTAAGGTCTTGCATTAACTTGCCCATCTATGGCTAAAACCTAACTTTCAATATATAATTTCTCAAAGTAATAATGGTTGCAGCCTCCTTTCAGTTATTTTAGGCAAGCTTCTGCTTTCAGACATAAGATGCGAAAATATTTTTGTATTGTCGGTAGTGACTGCCACTAACGTATTTAGGGAAAGGGCATTGGGCCATGCCCACCCCCCTTTTTGACTCCGTCTTTTAGTAAAAAAGAACAAATTAATGGTGCCAAGTGACTGAAATTATACTAGACTCTTTTGATGGTTTCTGTAGCTTATTACCAGGGGCAGATCCAGAGGGGTATGATGAGGGGTATACATCCTCCACCAGCCATTTTCAAACATGTTTTTGATGTATACAATTTTTCCATAATTTCGAACCTCTTCGATAGCCTTGAGCACGCATAATCGAAAATGTGCGAACAAATCGCATCATATTTGGCGAAACACACAGAATTGGGGTCAAAAAATTTTAAAAAAATTTTCCTGAAAATTATTCAAAACGCTCTAAAATAGCCATTACAGCATCTAAATTTTCAAAAAATTTCCGGGGTAGCATGCCCCCGGACCCCCCTAGAGCCTTTCTTGCTTCTCAATCAGCTTCAAATTTGTTCTGCCAAAAAAAATACACTTTGTAGAGGTCTTGACCAACATAGCCTATTCAGGGCCGTAACTACCGCCAAAGCAATGCATAGGGTGCAATGCACCGGGGCCCCAGCACAAGGGGGCACCGAGGCATCGCATCATAATTTTTTTTTTTAATTTGAAAAGTACATATTTTTGAAACAATTTTTCAAAATTCAAAATTTATAACCATCCAATTTTTTCAAATATTTGCTACATACCGCTGCTTTGTGCCTAGTTGGGGACATCGGATTTATCCGCTTTATTTAAAAAGTTTTGCTTTATGACGTAGTTATACGTAATGTTTTATGATGGTTTCGAGACAGCAGCCTTTTAACTTAGCTGGTGCTTTGCGACTTCACACTTTGTTTGGCTGGTTCATATCGGGTAAATTATTTATTAAGAATAATCTACGCCAGGGGTGTCCAACTCGTGGCCCGCGAAAAGGTTTTGAGTGGCCCGTGGGACTTTTCCGAAATTACCAATATTATCAACTTAGTGTAATTGCTACGTTATTTATGGTGAGCTTACATTCCGAGAAATTGTCATTTAATGTTTGCTTTCTTGTAAGTTAATTTAATTGCATCACAATGGAAATTGTTTCGCATCACATTTACGATATTGTTACGTTCACATCCTTTCCACACAATGGTGTGCGTGCTTCAAAAGTCAGTCAGTAGTAAGCTAGGTTGGACCGGCCGTTAGCTCAACTGCTTAGCGCACAGGCTGTCAGTGTGGTAGATCTAGGGTTCAAATCCTGGCTCGGTCAAATCGGCACAGTGTTGTCAACGGCTCGCCACCGCTACGAAGTTTCTTCAGAGCCGTGTAGCCCAGGCGCTGAGCCGCGGAGATGGGTCCGACGATTCGTTACACGCTTCGGCGTAATACCATGAGTATAACGAAGATTTGATTTAGATTTGGTCGCGATCCGAATTTATACCATAGGCGCACGCAGGGGGAGCACGGTGTCATGCCCCCCTTTGGCTCTGTAATAAGGTGCTAAAACCTAACTTTCAGTCTATAATTTCTCAAACTGATAATGGTTGCAGCCTCCTTTCACTTATTTTGGCCATGCTTCTGCTTTTAGACGTACCGTAAGCTGTGAAAATATTTTTGTATTGTCACGAGTAACTGCACCCACTGCATGCCCTTTTTCGTTAAAAAAGTGTGCTAAAATGAGTGTTCTTTATGTGAAAACCGACCCCCTTTGCCTGCTTTGCCCCCACACCCTCGGTAGTGCCCCCTCCTTTGCCGAATCCTGGGTGCGCCTCTGTGTGAGACGCAAAAATCTCGAATTTTTTGGTCGGAAACCAACTTAGTCGAGAAGAAAATCGTTCAATCTTGCCGAATATTGCCAAGCTTGTTAGAAAAAAACAGTGCCAAACTTGACATTGAAATGTCGACGCGTAGCAAAAACTTTGTTGAATTTACTGTTGGTACGTTTATTGCTCTTATAATTGTAAAAATACACGTTTCTAAGATAGAGTTTTAGTAGCGTCTTAGCAGCAAACACTCCGGTGGCCCGCGCAATCATTCGTAAATTACATGTGGTCCTTTGGCCAAAAAGGTTGGACACCCCTGATCTACGCGAAGTTGCTAATTTTTTCTGCTTAATTTTGTCCGCTTCATGTAAACAGGTAAAAATTAACTGACCGTCGTTTAAATTTAGTTAAACGTTGTGGTTTTGAGTTACCACATTGCAGAACTCCAGCTGGCGACTGCAATATGAAGAAAAATTGTCAAAGCGGAGCGCATAGAAATTTTCTCATGACGTCTGTCTGTTGTTTCCTAGTCAGATGCTTAAATCCAATTGTGGTTTAGAGATAAGCTTGCCCAGCTAAAAGCGGCCCAAGAAATGGCTTTTGTTTTTGATTATCGAAAACGCGTCACTTGCTACTTGTTCTGACTTGGGTGCGGCATGCATGATGTATAGGCCTACAATCGTACCTGAATGAGTAGCTAGCTCCGATGGTCGAGTGGTAAGAGCGTCCGCCTCTGGAGCTGTAGACTCGGGTTTGATTCCGAGGCGGGCCAATCCAATGACTTTAAAACTGGTATTCACAGCTTTCCTGCTTGACGTTCGGCATTAAAGGGACAGTGTGGACAACAAGTCGACAAGTTTACTAGTTGTGCCGTTGAGAATGGCACTTAGCGGGATTCCCCCATCTTGGTGCGGTAGACAGATGGCCGGCAACTCCTAAGCGAGCTCGTTATAGCGCTTTGATCGCTTTCTCGTGATAGGAGGATAAATGTGCATACAAAGACGGCCGAGAGGTCTTTTTCCAAACTCAAACTAATCAAAAGCTTCTTTAGAAACTCGATGTCTTAAGAGAGACTTACTGTATAGCGGTTTGGCTCTGCTGTCGAATGTCGATAGAGAATGAATGAGCTCAATATTTAGATTTTAGGAAAGTTATACAACAGTTTGTCAGCGCAAAAGCAACACCGAAAATTTTCAATTAAATTGAAGTTACGTGACTGGCAGGGGTGTCGGAACAGACAGATCTGCTTTTTTGATTGGTTATTGTTGGGTAATATTGTTTGATTATTTCTTTAGTTTAATCTATATTTTACGACTTTTATCACAATTTCAAAAATTTTTGTCAGAATCAGTCAAAATGTACCAGGACTGTAGAAACAAATTGAGTACCCTATTAAACCTAGCATTAAGTTTTGATTGTGAACAAAAACTGATAATTTAGCAGTCTCATGGTGCAACATCATAATTAGTTTACTATTTATACACTTCACCACTAAAGTGCCCTTTTCAGATACTGTTCCCCCTTTTACCCTTTCGACGAATTGGCATCGAGAAATTGTGTTTTATTAGTTGTTTTGTTTATGATGATGTAAGTGTAGGCTGTTGCTCGTTCATTTTTGTGTGTTGAACAATTTATCCGCATTGCATAGCACAACGGTGGACGAAGTGCGGCTCGCGAGCCACATGCGGCTCGCCGGCCTTTTGTTTGTGGCTCTTCTTTAGAACAGAAATATTGTATTTTTACGCTGACAAATTGTTATTCACGTGTATTGTTTTCTGACAATAGTTAGTTTCAAGGCTAACCGATTCTAACAGCATGTTGCGGTGTACTGCAGAGGCGTATTCAGAGGGCAGGGAGGATCCTACCAGCCATTTTCAACAATGCTTTTGATGAATAAAATTGTTCCATAATTTCGAACCTCTTCAATAGCAGTAAAGCCTTGTCTACACTTGGCGTAAAATCGTTAGCGTAGCGTAAAATTCTTTGTTTATTTAAGTTAGTTGGAAAAACGCTAGCGCGGATGTGCTAGCACGCTCAACGCGGAATCTTCAGCGTAAAAACTTTGCCTTTTTAGCAAAGTATTTTCCAAACGCTCAGCGTCTAGCATGTTCTGATCCTGAGGTAAGAGTCAAGTCTGAGCCTAGGCTAGTTGAAAAATAGTGTTTTGGGACTCCTGCGATATTTGCTTGGACACGATTCCATGTTTATGGAAAAGACTAGGTCTAGACTTGGCGTTAGAACCTCAGCTATTTCAAGTTTTCAAGCATATTTAGCTTGGAAAAGGCAGGTAAATATAACCTAGGCTTGTAGGCAAACAGTGTTTTGGGGCCCATTTGTCTTTTTTGCATGAACAAGTCAGAGGTTTTCATACTTTTTTACATTTTTTGAGAAGACTATAAGCTAGATGCTTACTGATTCAATTTGCATGGCATAATAAGCTAAAAACAGAGGTAGACCTAGGTTTATGGCATATCAGTGCCAAGTCATATGTAACCCTATCCAGGTTAGTCTACAGTGCCATACAAAACCAGAAAACTTTTTTCAACTCTTTTGGCTAATGTATGATTCATTGGTAGATGCAGGGTCTCAGCCCCTCTAAATTTTAATTATGATGATGCCGTTACATACCGGTAGTCTAGTAAGCTATGCGCAGATAAATAGGGTTCTGGAACTGGATGATGGTTAAATATTCTTGATATGTAGCCCTGTCCAGTGAATTACCGTGCCAATTGTACTGTAAGCGACCAGATAGTTCTTTTAAAGATTGGTTTTTGATTGAAATATGTGTATTAATAGGTTTATAGTGAATCAGTACGGGTACCGTAGCTAAAAACCGATTTGTTTTTATTTTGCAGTTTGGTATCTGTAGGTTTTTTAAGCAGTTTTGTCTACAGATAAAAATAGACAAGTCAGACAATATTGACAGAAACCATGCCCTTGGAATGAGACTTAAAACTTGTAGATAGCAGTTTAACAATATTCTACCCAATTCTATGGAGTTCATCCAATGCTAGTTACCAGCAGCCTCAACACAAAGTTTTAAAAATATGCTTGGAGGAACGTTGCTGAGAAACAAGGATCAGAGAATAGTAAGTATATATTTACCAATCTGCTTTCAGTAATCCAAAGCTTTTCCTCATTATGTCTCATAGTTAAGTTTTCAAGCTTGTCTCTGTGTAAGTGACTTACAGTTACACAACAAATTGGTAAGCTAGCATAATGATGCATCGGTATGTAAATTTTGACACAGTTTTCGCAGTATTGAGCCAGCAGCTCTGAAACTGCTTTACGAGTTTATCAATGCTATTTTGGGTATATTGCAGTTTTGCTAGCAAAGTTTTATGTGTATGTTTTTAGATGAGATTATGCAAGATGCTGTGGAAAAACGTTAAGGAAAAGAGAATCTGAAAAGAAGAGTACAAAGTCATTTTGCAAAACTGGCTGATGATATTTAACAGCAACCTGCTATTTAAATGATCCAACAACTGATTTGTCGTTTAATTTGCAATATACGCTTTTGTTAATATAAACATGCAGAGTAGTGTTGCTGTTGTATTCCAAGACTGGTACAGTAGTAGGATGAGCACAATGTTTCAAAAGTGTGTAAATTCTTGAGAAAGGTTGACCAGCACTGGTCTAGTCTACTGCTTAAAACGTCGATATACAAAAGCATTGACTTTCAAAATTGCAACGTAGAAGCGTTTTAGTTTGTTCTTTTTTTTTTTTTTTGGTAGGCCCAAGTATTGCATTTGGTTGGTTATATAGTTTTTTATGATTCCATAAACAAGATTTTTATTTCGAAGTTTGCATGGAATGATTTATCTCTTGAATTGGCAAGGTCATTCCTGGTCATTCATTACGGTAGTAGTAGTAGCGCATAAAGAACTCAGTGATGTCATAATAACCAAGCAGGTCAGAAAACAAAAATCAGCGTGAAAATGACGTATGCTGCGCCAAGTGTAGACAGATTTTACGCTGAGCGATCAGCGTAGAAATATTTTTACGCCAAGTGTAGACGAGGCTTAAGCCTTATTACGCCGTAAGCGCGCAAAAATCGAAAATTTGCGAACAAAATGCATCACGCTTGGTGAAGCACATCAGAATTAGGGGCAAAAAAATTGAACAAACTTTGTCTAAAAATTGTTCAAAAAACACTATAATGGCCATTGCGATATTGTCAATTTTCAAAAATTTTCCAGATAAGAATTCTCCCGGACCCCTAACTAGAGCCGTTTCTGTTCCTCAATTCGCTTCAAATTAATCCTGCCGCAAAAACCTATACGCCGCAAAAAATGTCAAAATTTGTCGTCCCTTTCCCAAAAAAATTCTGAATATGCCCCTGACCTGAAACATTTTTGAAGTGCTTGCTTACGCCCTGTTCCGGGTTTAAACGTCCAACTTCTTTGTATTTAGTCAACAAAAAAAAATCAAATCTTTATTATATTCGCGGTATTATGCAGAAGCGCATAACGAAGGCAAGGCCTATCTTACAGTAGTCCGATTTGACCGGCCCGGAAACTGAATCCAAGATCTATCCCTCCAGTAGCGATGTCTTTAACCATTAAACACCAACCGAACGGCAGTAATTAGTTCATCTTCAACTTAATTCAAATCTGCATCCCCCCACTAAAATTTTGTGGATCCGCTCCTGGTGTGCAGGTCAGCCCTGCAGATGAACTTTGGTACTAAGCGAAACTCTAGTCCAGGGCAGTACAAGAGGACTAATTTTATTTCACAATTTTTTGTCGTTTGGAACATTTTTATCAGCTTAATTTAAGAGAAGTTGAGTTTGGAGTGTAATCGGTATATGGCAGGGGTTCCCAACCTTTTTCTTTCTGCGTATCACTTTGGGACCTTTTCTGTAGCTGCGTACCGCCTATGCCTTTGATGAATATTTTTTGACCGTTACAACATACAGTATAAGAGCTGAGCAGAAAGGTTTACTTTACGTTGTAACGAACAGTGCAACAGTATATCTGACTCCAACGTTACGTTTACTTTAACCAAAATAAAACCTTACTCGAACGGTACCTTGTTCAAATAGAATCAAGTTATGCACAATAATAACGAATAACTTAAACATATAACAATAAAACGTCGGCTCAATATTACTGACTAGATTCGAGATCATTACTCTATTGCATAGCAGCTGTCACCAACAACAGTTCAGTTTAAGACTGATCGGTTGAAATGGATGAAGGGTTTATAAACAGCTTACAATTTCAGTACGTGGTGGGATATGGAAGTCAGAAACATTAACACCAAATCATGATTCATATTAACCATACTACGAGTTTCGCATATCTATGTCGAATGGAAGTTATGGTTTACAGTTGCATCAGAATTAGTATTGTCTAGCCCTAGCACATCCGTTTGTCAGCTCGTACAGTGCGTATATATACAAACAACAATTGCGTTATTCTCCAAAAGCTTTGAGATTGTGCATTGCAATCTCTTGCCGAAACTGACGAAGTGACATGGATCCACCAGCTTTCCTGTGCAAACACCACGCGTTTTGAACAGTGACGTCCAGCAACCAAGTGAAGATGTGTCAGTAAGTTTTCTTTTGATGAACAGCGACACGGTATTTATTTACATTTTGCCCCATTCTGTCGCTGCCTCCTATGTTTTTATTATAACTAGCAACAGCTGCAGATCGCTTGATAGATACAATTCATTTCTCATCTCTTGACCAACGACGAGCGTAATCCTCTTCCTTTTCCCCGTAAACCGCTGAAAGAACACTCACCTCTTGATTGTCTTTCCATTTAGTGTATTTCAGTACACCATCTACAGTTTGGGCAGATGTGGATGTCCCCCGCGGCTTCTTTTTCATGTCTTGCAAAGAAGGAAGTGGATCGTTGCGAATTCTGTTTTGACGGACAGAGCCTGTTCCCTCACATCCTCGCTCTTTCAAAGATCTTAGTAACGCGGGAGTGGTGAAAAGGTTATCTATCATAAAATGGAATGGCAAACCTTTGCAATGGTCTGCTGTAAGAATCTTCTCAGACAAACAAAGCACAGTAGCACTGCATTTTCCGAGAGTCTCATCCAGTTCTATACCTACGTCAACAGGTGTAGATTTCCCTTGATATAGAGGAAATGCAATCACATAACCAAGCGGATCATTGGCGCACCAAACGTTAAACCCAAATCTAATCGGTTAGATGCGAAGTCATTGTATGAGAGAAGATCTGCCGAAGAATTTTATCATTACCTCGTCATGACTGATGAAGCGAGCAGGAATATAGTAGTTCAAAAATCGTTTTTCAATCATTTTTACCAAGGGACGCACTTTGGTGAACCTATCATCTGGGTCTATTTCATCCTGAAAATGAAGATATATCATTATTGTATCAAATCGATTCCGTCTCATAGCATTTGTTACTGCTTTACTCCGGCTATCTAAACTTACTTCCCAGTATATGTGCTTTTGAGGAAGTCGGACATATCCGCTCAATCAAAGCATACTCAAAAACACTTTTAATTTGGTTTTTGACAATTCCAATGCAAAACTGGATTTTGTTTGGGCATATAAGGCCGACTGATGAACTATCATTTCTATCACGTCATCATCAAAAAATAAGCTGAAGAGCTCCGGAGGCGAAAAGTTACGATATTCTGAAGAGTTGCTTTCTGGAAAAATTGAGTGAGAGGAAGACAATGTTCCGGTTCTCATAGTTTTCCAGCGTTCATGAAAAACTGCTTGCATTCTTGATCGTAAAGGTCGCGTAAAGATCGTAAAGGCGCGTTTGTCTGCTGCTGTTGAACTATCCGAGTCCTCGGCAGTTGCTTTATTTTCATCTGAGGAGTATGACGCATATAGTGTATTGCCCAAGCATTCTTCAATGTTAGAACTAGTTCCTAGCTCCTCCTTTTCCCTTAGCTGTCTTCCTGGCAGTCTGTTTAAATCTTTTGGTTCTGTTTTATCCTCTTCACTACCTGAACATTCATCAGATTTGTCATTTGGAGGTGGAGGTATAGCCCATATCGTATTAGTAGGAAGATCATCAGATTCTTCAAGCAAATTTAAAGTTTCATAAAGAGTCATTTCACTAAAAAAAGGTTAACTTTTAAATGCAGGTAGTAGCCTAACACATCTTTGCTAGTGGAGATAGTATTACGAAGAAAAAAGCCAATACCTGATTCAACATAATATTTTAGCGCAAGGATCAATATTGTTTGAAAATCTCAGAATAAACTACAGCAAAACGGGAAAAAATTATCTCAAAGTGTTTTCTAAAATTACCAGCAAAATGGGAAAAAATCATCTCAAAGTCTCGTCAGCCTTGCTACGCTCAGCCAATCCAGGCTAAACTCATTCCAGACTGTAGACTCTTTTTTGCATTGCTTTACCTGGACATCTCGACTTCATCTCTTTTCTAGGTTGTGCCCTATTTTTAGCAGGCGACTGGCCCCAAACAACGATACCCAATGAAAGAACCTATAACCACTAACCCACAACTAAGTTACCGGTAGCCTAACTAGCCCACATCACTAGAAGCCCCCATGGCAACCTACTCATTTGCAGCTGCAGACGCGTTTCGACCTTATTATGGTCTCATCAGTGCAGCATAGCAACCTACCACCTTCCTGAAAAAAAAAAAAATCCTAACCTTCAAAAGAACTACACACCCCAAATCTAAGCTTCTACTCGTTCTGCTCAAGGTAGAAAATTTGAAATAAAACCTTCAAGAAAATAATACAGGCTGGATTATGATGTCACAGATTCCCTGTAAACAATCGATAAGAATAGAAATGACCGGTTGGTTTAAACATTATTTTCCCGGTAATCTGAGAAGGAATTTTTTGTTTGAGGTTTGTAACTACACCAGTTACCAAAACCTGCAAAAAACCTCTCTGCCCAACCCGTTCGCCCGTGAAAAAGCGGGGGACAAGGCAGGCACTGTGTCTGCGCATGCAGCCCAGAAAACACAGTGAACGTCAGCGCTTATCGGTGGTTTAAACATCAATATCCCGGTAAGTTTGTCGAACCGCATTTACAGTTGCAGGATCCAGCACTATTCTTACCCTGACACTTTGGGCTTTGTTGTTGGCTGACTTTGGGGGTGCCTATCGGAGAAGTGTAGAGAATTCTATTTGACTTACATATCCTTCTTTGTATCATCTTGCTGGATCC
>OZ023243.1:16135169-16233135 GCA_964006365.1 Trididemnum miniatum | reverse complement strand
CTATTCTTACCCTGACACTTTGGGCTTTGTTGTTGGCTGACTTTGGGGGTGCCTATCGGAGAAGTGTAGAGAATTCTATTTGACTTACATATCCTTCTTTGTATCATCTTGCTGGATCCTGCAACTGTACATGCGGTTCGACAAACTTACCGGGATATTGATGTTTAAACCACCGATAAGCGCTGACGTTCACTGTGTTTTCTGGGCTGCATGCGCAGACACAGTGCCTGCCTTGTCCCCCGCTTTTTCACGGGCGAACGGGTTGGGCAGAGAGGTTTTTTGCAGGTTTTGGTAACTGGTGTAGTTACAAACCTCAAACAAAAAATTCCTTCTCAGATTACCGGGAAAATAATGTTTAAACCAACCGGTCATTTCTATTCTTATCGATTGTTTACAGGGAATCTGTGACATCATAATCCAGCCTGTATTATTTTCTTGAAGGTTTTATTTCAAATTTTCTACCTTGAGCAGAACGAGTAGAAGCTTAGATTTGGGGTGTGTAGTTCTTTTGAAGGTTAGGATTTTTTTTTTTTTTTTCAGGAAGGTGGTAGGTTGCTATGCTGCACTGATGAGACCATAATAAGGTCGAAACGCGTCTGCAGCTGCAAATGAGTAGGTTGCCATGGGGGCTTCTAGTGATGTGGGCTAGTTAGGCTACCGGTAACTTAGTTGTGGGTTAGTGGTTATAGGTTCTTTCATTGGGTATCGTTGTTTGGGGCCAGTCGCCTGCTAAAAATAGGGCACAACCTAGAAAAGAGATGAAGTCGAGATGTCCAGGTAAAGCAATGCAAAAAAGAGTCTACAGTCTGGAATGAGTTTAGCCTGGATTGGCTGTGCGTAGCAAGGCTGACGAGACTTTGGTTATAGTCGAAACATTAATTTGTCCCTTGCAAATTTCTCATCTCAAAGTGTTTTCTAAAATAACAAAATAGCAAAACAAAGTCTCTTATATCATATTGGTTTTAAACTAACTGACAAAAAATTGAGACATGCCGCCAACTTTTTACACGTTTGCAAAAATAAACATCACTTGAAGTAAAAAAGCATTGTAAGTTATTTTCATATTGTCATAGGCCTTTCCTTCCCATGGTATCATATAAGATACCACATTCTTTTCTCGAAAATGACAGAAAAAGTTGCGATGAAAAAATTTTCTCCGAATGTTTAAAAGAAAGATAGAGCAATAATTAATACTTGCATTAAAGTTAGGCTGCGTAGCTAAAATTCAAATAACGGAAATATGACTCACTTTTTTTCCATATCGCTTTCAATGATATCTATAATCCAACGTGCCTAGCTAATCACTAAGAAAAGTACGAAAACAACGTCCGATTTATTTCAATTTTTTACGCACGCTCAATTATGCTTCTAGCCACTCCGTACACCAGCAACATTAATATCTGAAAAAAAGTGGTCACTTACAGCGAAGCAAACACCTCCCATGAAAATAGTATCATTTATGATACCAAGGGAGAGAATGGGTTAAAAATAACCTGTTTCGTTGTTATTACGGTGTATAGTTAAAAGACATGACCAATCACACTTTTGCAGTAACTTGTGGTGCTGAAGTTTGGCTTCATTTGCTAGTGTTGTTTTGCTAACGCCTGGCTTAGAGCCTATACTCGCGGGTTTTTATATCTTTTTTATAATATTTTTAAGTTTTAGCTTGTGAAGTCTCGGGTCTCGTAACTTTAAAGTCTCGTCTAGGGTCTCGAAGCTATGATGTCTCAGTCTCGGTAGGTTGGGTCCTCTTTCTAGGTCCAATATCCAAGTGATCGAAAAGCTATCTTGTCGATTTTCCTTTGTAGCCTATTCTCATAAAATAATCATGTTTTAGTAAATTGCATTCGCTATAGAAATAATAAAAATATATATGTAGCCTACACCAGGCGCGGATTAAACAGTTTTTTTCGAGGGGAGGGGGGGCACAGAAAATTTAATATGTTGAGGTCTTTTTAGGGAGCTGAAGGAAAAAGTCTATGATTAAAGTGCGTTGTCTAGCAGTGGCGTACGCAGGATTTTTTAATGGAGGGAGTTTCAGTGACGTCACGTTGTAATGACGCAAGGATATGACAATTGCAGTAGTTCAGAGGTATTAAAGTGCATCGGCTTGTAAGTTTCTAGTCTAAATTATTACGCAATGGCAGTTGACCGTGATTAAGCTATATAATGCCATAACTAAGAAAACAACCAAGATATATTTCATTCACACTTTTGTTTGTAGCTTTGCGCTTCATTTAAGGGGAGAAAAGACAGGGATGAGCAAAGGTTGCACAGAAACTCATGCTCTAAAAAAATTTTACTTTACCTCATTTTCGGGCCTTAGGAAGGTTAACCGACTAAAGTAGGCCAGCTTTCGCAACGTCACAAACTGGGTGTGGCCAGGGGGATAAAACGGTAAATTGCTTCCCTCCAAAAATTTTTTTCAAGAACCAACATTGATGTAAACAACGCATATAAACCGTGATATAAATATTTAATATGCACTCACTTTAAAGGGGGCAGTTTCTCCCATAACTATCTTGAAAAGTGAAGATAGTGAAGCATACACTACCTACCGAAACATTTTTAAGTTAAAATGAATTGCGCGAGAGAAGAATATCTGATCATACGATTATGGTCAAAAGCAGCGTCGATATTGTCTAAGCATTTTTCACCCATATCACAGCGTCGATATCATCGCATACTTTTAAACACATAATCGGGATGTCTGAAAAACGGAGCACTCTAGCTCCTGAGATAGTTACGGTGCGTAAAAACAATTTTGCTTGCCCCCTCCCCTCGTTCCGCCCCTGGGCTTCTTCAAATCTTTTGTTGGTCTGGTCTTCCTTGACAGTATTTATATTTTATTTTTAGCACTTACGGCAGGGTCAATGTAGTTTTCTTATATTTTAATAATTTTTCAACAAACCTGCCGGTTATAGCGTAGTGTTAAAGATGTCGCTTTCGATGCGGAAGATTTGGGGTTCCTTCCCAGGCCGGTCGAATCTGACGCACTATAGCCAACGGCTCGCCACCGCTGCAACGTTTCTTCGGAGCCGCGTTGCCCAGGCGCTATAGGCCTAAGGGTCGGGCCCCGCCACTCGTTACTGCGCTTTGGTACTGCAGCGAGTGTAATAAAACGAGTATAATGAAGATTTGATGCAATTTTATAAAAAAATGTTTGTGTGCAGCCATAGTTACTGCAGATACACCGCATTTAAGGAAACTCCTACTTATTAAGTGCTTCACAGTA
Organism: Trididemnum miniatum; assembly: GCA_964006365.1. Lineage (NCBI taxonomy): Eukaryota > Metazoa > Chordata > Ascidiacea > Aplousobranchia > Didemnidae > Trididemnum > Trididemnum miniatum. The sequence continues at coordinate 16,229,900 of OZ023243.1, read as the reverse complement.
GCATCAATGAAAAAAATGCAGTTCAAGCAAAACACATCAGAAAAGTTGGACTTCCGGTATTGTTGCATCGCATCGTAATGAAAGTTTCTCGAGATTTGATCACAAAGTTGAACAAAACAGAAATACATGATACCAATTGCGGCAAGCCCTGCACGAAGAAAAGTCGGTTCGATTTAAAAAAAGGTTTCTTTTTTCTGCAATCGTCAAGGGGGTGGTGTGTGTTGACTGTTGGTGTTGGCTGTTGACAGCAAGTGTAGTCCATGTCAACAGTTCAATTTCATTTGTTTGTTTTTATATCTTGGACTAATTTTTGCCCGAGGAAGGGGGTAACTGACCTCTTTTGGTTAACGCATTCTAGTGAAAGAAAATAAGGTAGGATCCTGATTGGCAAAAAATAGGACATGTCGGCTCTAAACATTGGGCTTATAGTAACGTATTACAAGAACGCTACTGAGCTGAAATACAGTTCCTAGATTTCCAAAGCACATTGGCAAATCAGTAGGCTACTTCAATACCTAACACAAAACCGGCGGCAGAGCAGTCGACTTGGGGGGGAGGCAAGCGTTTATTAGGGGCGGTCAAAGTTTGAAATTAAGCATAACCGCCACTGTCTTCAAAAGAGTAAGCTTGTTAATTGAGGGGGCCAAGCATGTCGATTGGGGGGGGGCCAGCGCCCCCCCTTAGCGCCGGCCTTGACCTTACAACTAAAATAAGCAAACTGTTTATCTGTATTATGCTTTTCCGCAATACTGATTCACCAAATAGGCAGTCCAAGCAACCTTTTCATCATGAATTTATTTCTGACTTTCATATGGATTATGATGTAGGCCTAACAAGTAACAATAGCAGCCTAGCCGTTAATAAGAAACGACTTTGATCACAGAAAACGCTGCTACTCAAACGACCTTCCTCAATCTTAGTTTGGAGTATTTCATATTTTAATACCAATTATGACATTTGCTAACAATCAAAATTTATACAAATTTAGGAAATTTCGGGGGAGGGGGGCGTGCCCCCTGGACCCCCCCCATAAATCCGGGCATGGCCTACACACGCAGCAGCTTTTTTTGAAAATAGATTTCTCGAGGTGTTTTTTAAATAAAGGCTTTTACAAACACGTGCTGATAATCTAGATAATTTTTTTTTCAAAAAAGGCCTATTTTCGGGGTTTTTGGAGCTGAATCTAAGAATTTTTGAAAATTTTAATCTGGCAACTTTGATTTGAATAGCACCAACTTTTCACAATGCTAGGCTAGAAAGGGATCAAGATAAATTTTTGCAGTAGGGAGGTTATACTTGAGTTTTGGTCGATTCATGCAACGAACTATCCCGCAGTTTAACGTCATGAAAATTGAAAAATGAAATTGAGAAATTACATGCAGGGGTGTAGCCAGGGGGGGGCAAAAAAGGGCACTTGCCCCCCCCCCGAAATATTTTCAGTGACCACTAGCCTACAAACAAAGATACTAATGCTATAATATGAATCTACTAACAACGCAAGGAGGGGCGGATTAAGACCACTCGGGGTTCCGTAAATCTACTAACAACGCAAGCAAAGGTAGATTAAGATCATTTTTCGACAAAAAAACTACGCTAAAATGAGTATTTTTCTTGCAAAAACCCTAAAAATCCATGGCAGCTGGGGGCTCTGCCCCCAGACCACCGGAGCCTCCGGCGGCTGCGGGGTTCGCCCCCACACCCTTGGTTGGGACACCCTCTTTGCCGAATCCTGGGTGCGCCACTGGAAAAGCCTATGAAGTTTTTCCCCCTCCGAAATTTTGAGCTGGCTACGCCACTGATTACATGTCAATGTTAGTTTTATGTCATCGATGTAATCAGATAAAAGGCCGCTTGGAGTAGCGCTAACGGCTTGTTCAGACGCTGAGACCGGGGGGGGGGGGGGGGGCGTCTCTTGGTACACGCTTCGGCGTAATACCGCGAAGTATAATGAAGATTTTATTTTTAAATACATTCCGGCACTTCATGTTATAATTATTGCTGTCCCAAAACGCCACACCGTCACTCATTTCGTTATTTCCTAATATCAATTAAATGGTTAATAGATGACCCCAAGAAAAAGGGTTTAACAATTTATAGCAAAGCCAAATGTGCACATGCAAAAAAACCAAGAGTCTTTCAACTTCTGATTCTTTTCTAATCAGTATTGAAGGACCCGACTAGGGATCCCAGCATTTATAGTTTCAACAAAAAATTGTTTAATCAGATAGAATAAATGCCAACTCCAAGTGAACTCGATAGACATTTAGCTACCACTTATGGCAGCTTCATCAGTATCTTACTTAAATAAAATCACCATTTGCCTTTGCAGAGCTGTCAATCGGGCTCGGGTTTTTCGGGCCGGTAGCGGCAGAGGCGGATGCAGGGGGGGATGTGGGCAGTATTCCCTCTAAGCTGTGCGCGTGTGCGCGCGCACACGGCTTTCAGAGACTGCGCGCAAGCATAAATTTACTGCGCACAAACATATCATGATTAAAGTTGTTTTTGGACTTGCTAAAACAGGGCTTCTTAACCAGGGGTGCGGGGTTGATGGACGAAAAATTGGACATCTGCAGACGTGATGACCTTTTTTTTTATTTATGGGTTGTCGCACAAACGTTAATCATTTCTAAAAAAGTGCGCACTCGCCAAAGTTTCTGCGCACACAAACCACAAAAAATTAGAGGAAACATTGGATATGGGGGATGCATCCCCCACCACCAGCCGTTTTCAACCATGCTTTTGATGAATAAAATTTTTCCATAACTCCGAACCTTTTCAATGTAACAAAAATCCTTAGGCCTTACGCAAGCATAAGTCGAAAACGTGCGAACAAAATGCAACATACGTAAAGATCTAATTAGGAGCAAAAAATTTGCCTTAACCTTTGTTCAAAAGCACTAAAATGGCCCTTAGGGTAAGTGAATTTCCAAAAGTTTTCAGGGGAGCATGTCTCCGGACCCCTCTAGAGCAGTTATGGTTTCTCATTTATCTTCAAATTTACTCTGCCAGAAAAATACGCTCAAGAAATGTCAAAATCTGTTGCTTCCCCGCATAAAAATATTCTGAATATTCCGCTGACATGAACACATTTTCAAAAAAGAGCTTATTTACGCTCTTTTCCGAATTTAATGTCTTAGTATTTAGTTAGCATTCAACCTAATTGGAAACTGCATCCCCCCACCATTATTTTCTGGATTCGCTACTGGGTATCGAGCTTGGATTTTGAAAAATTGTCGGGCTTTAAGCGGGTCCGAAGCCAGAGCAAAATAGAGATTTTCAGTGAGTGATAGGGTTTTCGTTTATTTTTTTTTTTAGTTTATTTATTTATTTATTTATTTTTTCATTGATTTATCTTCAAGTGCAAAAAATGCTAAGCATATTTTACAGTGCGTACAGGTTAATTCCAATTTCTTGACGGTATAAATATTGCTGTTCGTAACTGGTGCGACTGTTGATGGGTAAAACTCATTTTCTTTTTTATTAAAATTTCTTCAAAATGTAAAGTTATGATTTTGATTTCGGGTTTAAATCGGACTCAGCTACTGGCTGATAAATTAGAATTCGGGTTCGGGTCGGGTCGGGCTCAACATCCTCGGCCCTTTGACAACTATGTGCCTTTGTCTCATTTATTAAAATTTTAGCAACTATAAGCGGTAAATTGATATCTAAGCTCCAGCTTTTTTTCGAAACATTTTAAGACTTAATATTGAACTCTTTTTTGTCTTGAAGTTGCATTACATGTAGTAGCTTTATTTCAACATCTGAATTCAATCGTGGTTCTGAATTCAATGCGTGGTTTTTGCCGTCGGTAGGCTAGGTAGGTCTACAAAAACATTCGCTTTCAATACTTAAATATTTCAGAGAAAAGTGAATCACGAAAAATTGATTTATTTTACGGATAAGCGCCATTTAGGGAAAGTTCATAGTAAAAATCGTGCGCCACTTTATTTCCAAGTGAAAGATTCCCTACTCTTGAAAAATACTCTAATATTAACTTTGCGAGGTCACTGAGATGACTGTAGAAGACACTGTGAAGTAGGAGGAAATTCCATGCTAAAGAACTTAGCAGAAAAATCCGACAAACCTCTTCAAATTTCAAAAAAGCCAAAATAATTTATCATAAGATTCGCGCTACTGTAAGCGCCGAGAAAAACGATAAACAATCTGCAAATACAAAACTCCAAAACAGGGGCGGATCCAGAAAGTTTTGGTGTGGGGGATGAAATTTGAAATTAGGTTGAATGTTAACTAAGTACAAAGAAGTTAGACCCAAAAGAGGTGTAAATAAGCCCTTTGAAAATGTTTTCATGTCTGGGGCGAATTCAAATTTTTTTCAAGGAGGGGGCACCAAATTTCGACATACGTTTAAGTGCAGTTTTTCGGCAGAAATATTTTAAAGCATATTGAGAATAAAAAAAGACTCTAGAAGGTCCGGGGGCATGCTCCCCGCAAAATTTACATGCTGTAGTGGCCATTTTAGTACTCATGAACAAGTTTTATGCAAAATTTGTTTAAATTTTTTGCCCCTATATCTGAGTGTTTCACCAAACATGATGCATTTTGTTCGTACATTTTCGATTATGCGTGCTTAGGGCGTAAAGCTTATTGTTATCGAAAAGATTCAAAATTATGGAAAAGTTGTATTCATTAAAAATATGTTAGGAAATGGCTGTTGGGGGGGATGCATCCCCCACATCCCCCTCCCTGGATCCGCTCCTGCTCCAAAACATGAAAGCAACAAAAAGTTTTCGTCAGTCACAAATGACGCCAATAAAATCAAAAAGCCGTGCTTTGAATAACTAGCTTCGTCATTAATGGCAATTTTTATGCTTGCTTTCACATGCCATAAACAGCTGAATTTGAAAATCATAGCCCTATCTCAAACACTTATGATCAGTAGGCTTAGTGATCTTAGGAATGTGCAAACTGTGCAAATGCACAGGTGCTCACATGACCTATTGAAATAAAAAAAATGAATCTTTCATTATACTGGTACTTGCGTTATGACGCCGAAGCGTGTAACGAGTGGCGGGGACCATCGCCACGGCCTACAAGGCCTGCTGGGCAACACAGCTCTGAAGGAACATCGCAGCGGTGGTGAGCCTTGGCGACGCTGTGTCTGATTTGACCGGTCTGAGAATCGAAGCTCAGATCTCCTCAACCATAGCAATATCGTAACAACTGAGCTAACCGGGGAAAAACTCGGAAAAATATTTTGTACCATACTCGTACTTTGCTTTGCACATCCACTTAGCATTGAATATTATGAGTAAGGCCATCGCTGCTTATGATCCGAGTTATGTCGTGCAAGAATCTTAACACTCAAATTGCCTTTCCAGTAGTTAAACACTTCTGGCTCTTCCATAATCCTATTTGCGACTATCTTGTGCAGCAAAAACTTACTTTCCTTTTTCAAGATGATAAGTTCTGACTTGGAAAAAATGAACGAATGCATGAGTTGCGAGAATTACAGTTACTCGTGAAACATGGAAGAGATCTTTCGTCTAGTGTTTAATTTCTGTTTCAATGTTGCACAAAATTATCTTTTCTAGGGACATTTAAATCCCAGAGGGTTTATTAAAGATATTAATGACCCCAAATTTGGATCTCACTTTTCAGATGGAAAACAAAAATTCAATTGACATCAAACAATTAACCGGAAAATTTTCATGTATTCTAATGTACAAAGTGCAGGAGTCTGTTTCGCTATTTTTTAACGTTTGCTAACTTGTTCTTGTGGTTAGCAAAATTTCGATCTAACGCTTGGTTAGAATCTTCTACAGCACAAGAAAAGATGGTGATTTACGAAGATGATGCAGAACTGTAGGCTTTTTCGAAAGCGAGTTATTAAAGCATATTGGGGAAGAGGACCTGCAGAAAATGAAAAGAAAACACAAAATACACGATTTTTCACCTATAAAAGAGTTGGCAAATTCTTGCTGCTGTTTCTTCGTATGAATGCGTTAATTACAAATTTGTCCTCCAGCATGAGAAAACGATCAAAGCACCATTACGAGCTCGCTTAGGAGTTGCCGGCCACCTGTATACCATTTTAAGACTCCCGCTAAGTGCGTTTCCCAACGGCACAACAAGTAAACCTGCCGGCTCGTTTTCCACATTATCCCCATACATTGAAGATGAAAGAAAAAACTGCTTTGGTATTCCCTATTATCTTCCATGCAAAGTCAAAAACTCCTGCTCTTAAAGATAAAAATTTGCAAGTGACAGCTTTGTGTCTATCTAAATTGATGACTGGAAATTTTTTATTGATCTTTTTGTTGATAGATATCGAAAATTCCGCTGCGAAGACTTGCATGGGTATTTTGGCCTTGACTTAATTTGACATGCTTGCATGCACACACACATAACGCGTCATGCGTATCGGACAGGTATGTGTGTGCGGTACAAGTAGTTTCAAAAAGCTAGCGTGTGTTTACTCAAATTATTATACGGGGCATAAATGATTTGAGCGTTCACTTTAAATTGGGAGACTGGGTTCCAAGCTCCGTAAAGTCATTCTGAAGACTATGAGACGACAATGATACAGGATAATAGTTCAGCCGCGGTTTTACAACAGGATTGGTAGTGATAAGCAAGTGATGCAGAAATGACAAAATCAATTAGCCAAACTTTACCCTGGAGCATTAAAAAAAAACCTTACGCAGTTCAATAAACGTCAAAGATCTAGCTAAAATTTCATATCATTGTATATGAAGCCAAGCACACAAGCCAAAAGCAAAATGATCGGCAAAGGGGTGCCATTCCATGAAGTATTTTTAGTTTTTGATTGCTGTTACAATCAACTGATACATTTGCAGTTCGCAAATTAGCGCAAAATACCGAAACTAATCCTCGCTCAAGCCACACCGCTACAAATGCAAAAAAAATAATTTTTGAACACGTAAAACGAAAGAAGTCATATTTCGGGAATTTGCACTATAGATGTTCCCACAAGTTCTCAGTTTTACGTAAGAGTTTGTGAAACAGCAAAGTGGCGGGAAATTGCCTTTGAGCCAAAATCAACAGAGTTTGGTAAAGCTGTTATAAGACTTGATGATATAGACGATTTTTGACGTTTAGACAACCTAGAACAGTGGATCTCAACCTTTAAGGGTTTGTAGCCCCTTCTATAGACTCTCAAGTCTCAACCCAGTGGCTCTCTGCTCAGCAATAAAGCGTTTGTCGGTAGTTCACTTCATTCATGGTGGCTACAGTCGTCCGCTAGCCCTAAGTGGATAATTACTATGAATAAATCTTGCGTTTGTGATCTCTTGGTTTATGTGTCGTGGCTCCCTGTCGAGAATCCATGACTTAGAAGTTTTTCTTGTTATTTTTATTGCGCACTGGTCGTGCTAAAAGCGTATTGCAGCCGTGGAACCGTGCCATAACTCTAATAAAAGCCTGGCTATAAAATTTTTTTCATGAAAAATAATTTTAGTTTTACAGGGAATTATTTTTGATAAAAAAGCATCATGTTTACATTCAGATGGCTGCAATTCCGAAAGGATAATGTGCTTGTTCAATATATCCACGTACTTTCTTACGATTAATTGTTTGATGGCTTTCAAAAGGCGGTGATTTACATACAGTTTAAATTTAAACTCGATGTTGGAAAATTCACATATCAATAAATCGTTCGGAATTTTCCATCTTGCCTTATTTGTTACAGTATGTCAACAAAGCTGATATAAGTTTTGATGACTTACCAGGTTTTACGTACAAAATATTTTGTGAATGCATCAATATTGACTTTTCGAACTGAAACTCGGTAAAAGTAACCTCGCTCGAACTCGCAAAATTTCACAATCAAAAACTAGAACAGGAACTCGGCTTGCACATTTTTCGAGAACTTGAACTTGACAATCCTTGCCAGTTCGCAACCCCGGTTTGTTTCATGGCAATCTGTTCCAATGCCTAACGTGGTGGTGTTACAACGTGCATCACTGCATTTGCTCACAAATTTCTACTGTTTAATATTATTTATTATTAGAAACAGCAGGATCACTTTCACTATCCTGTCATTTCTCCTGGTAATGGTGTTTGAAGGTAATTTCGTTTTGTAGGAGCTTTTTCTCATAGTTAAGAGTGTTTAATGGCATATTGGGCAAATATTTGCCAGTTTTTTACTTGTGAGGAGATTAGGACGACAGGACTGAAAAATATTTTCGCATATCATATAAGTCACCTCGGGCTAATATGACGTCACTTGTATTTGCCTGCCTGAGAGCCCGCACAATGTACAGCACTTCTTGATTAACCAAGCATGAATTGTATTATGTGAGAGCTGCTCGTCAGAGCAAGAACTTGATTTTGGAAAGCATTAAAATGATAGTATAGAACGTTCACAGTTTAACACTTAAAAAAAGGAAGTGTAGATGTGTATTGAGGAAGATTACATAGAGCGTTAACGAATAAAAGCGATATCGCATGAACAAGCAATTGTAAACTGAAATTTTTTGGTAAGATAATATCACAATTTGATAGAATCAAACCAGCAGAGGTTCAGTTGCACTTGCGGAAAATCGATTAGCAGATGTAAAACACAGGGAGTTCTTGTATCAATCGTTCGTTTGCGTGGAAATCAATCAGCAAGTTTAGCAAGTGGTGTAAAGCGCACAAAAATGGGTAAGTAACTGCTAACAACGACAGATGTTCAAACACATAAAAAAAATAAAAACATGAGTTGCCAAACACCACAATTCCAACAAGTCAAAAATACTTCCGTTGAGCAATGAGCGTACGAAGTTAGTATTCCTGTAGAACAGGGGTGGGCAAACTGTAGCTTGTAAAACCACTTTATGCGGCCCGCGGGCACTTACAGAAACACAAACTCCTATCGTGAATCAAGCTGAAGACCCTTTTTTTGGAAAAATAGGACATCTGCGGACGTGTAGACCTTTTTTTTTTGCTTTTCCAATCAGTGCGGTCCTCGGCTTCAAATTTTTTTCAAATGAGGCTCCTCGTGTGAAGAGTTTTGCTCACACCCTGCTGTAGAAGATGGAGGAGGTAGCATAATAGAGCTCAGTATGAAAACAGAAAAAGCATGTAGATTGAAAGCAGCAGGGCAAGGGCCAAAACTGAGCTGACCCTTTTAGTTGTTGATGTTTTGGAATATTACTTTTCTTATTTACAGTATGTAATCGGAAAAAATCATCATTTTTATTTGTTTCAAAAGTATTGAATTTATTCATTGTTACATAATTAATTAAGCTTCGAAATATTACTGAGGGAATATTTTGTGGTAATGAAATAACTAGCTTCCTGTTACCAGCGAGATCAAGCGAAACAAGAAAAATAACCTGAAGTTTCGCTCGGGCTTGGCGAAGTTTCCACTTCGTATCCAGAAAATAAATCATTGCATCATCGGTAGTGAAAAAGCCACTTAATAAAAATTTTCTGTCTTGACTTTCAGAGTAGCAGAGACAAGAGTTTCAATTTCTCAGCACTTAATTTCTTGCAGAAAAAACGATGTGTTTTGTTGGTATCCCTAGATTTAGTCAAGCAACATGTTAACTATAATTTTGCTAAAGGGTTCTCGGCATTTTTCCAAGTCTTTGGCAATACAATAGCACGAAATGTTGATACTAGCGTATTTGCAATCATTTAAATCGGAAAAACAATGACTCAATGATCACAGATTCATGAATAATCATGCACTTGACCTTATTTAGCTCAGATGGCCAAGTGGTATGGAGCGTCTGTCTCTTGAGCTGTAGACTCGGGTTTGATTCCGAGTCGGGTCAAACCAATGACTTTAACACTGGTATTCACAGCTTTCCTGCTTGACCTGTTGACGCTCAGCATTAAAGGGACAGTGTGGAGAACAAGCCGGCAAGTTTACTAGTTGTGCCGTTGGGAAAGGCACTTAGCGGGATTCCGCTACTTGGTGTGGTAGACAGGTGGCCGGCAACTCCTAAGCGAGCTCGCATAGCGCATTGATCGCCTTCTCGTGATAGGAGGATAAATATGCAACTGAATACATAAAATTTAACGTATTTGTCAAATCTGTAAATTCAGCAGAAGCCCGTCTTAATACTTTGTTGCAGACTACTTGGAATATCTCCGCTTCATTTTGTAAGCCATTCTTTTCGACAAACATGTTATATGATATGCACTGTGACTCTGTAGATCAGGGAAGCCAACCTTTTTTGTCAATTCCCAATTTTATTGAAGTTTAAATCATTTCCGCCACACAAACAAAAAATTTTAAAAATCTAACTAAAGCATAGAGACGCTTTTTGAAAAAAGTCTTCCATAGGCGACCTCTAAAAAAGGACATCATAAGGCGTCTTCTAAAATGACTGGTAGCGGCAGTGGCGTAGCAGCATTTCGCCAGTATTGGCGGATCCGTCACAGCTTGATCATCTGTGCTATTGATGGTTATTCCTCATTGACACCAAAATCACTTCCCTAAGAAACAAATCTTTACTTCCAACAGCTGCCAAACACAATCGGTTTCTAGAGGGCCAACAGATGAATTAGCTCTGCCTGGATACAACAATGCTGTTATTAGGGATGTGCCAAAACGAAAATTATTCGACTCGGCGAGTAACGAGTACCTGATGAAATTACTCGGCGAGTCCGAATCCGAGTATCTATGACGTCATATTTGATGTACGGTAATGCCAAGTAGGCTTACAAACGATTTTTCATTTTTTTTCTTAGGCCTAACTAATGCTGCTTTTGGCTATTCAGAAAGTGATTGAATATTAGGGCCATTAGTATGCTAATGCTACTTGCTCAAAGTGGTAGTAGCGCTATGGCGAACCAATGCTGAAACTACAGCTAATATATCTTTACATCTGAAATAGCAAAGCAATGGATTTTTATAGCTGTTTTTAATTCTGCGGAAATTTTTAAATATTAGCAGCTAAAACACAACACCACTAGTTCAACCGCAATGGCGTAAGAGCAGAATGCTGACCAATGAACAACATAGCATTATTTACAAAGTGACACTTCCATTCAGTTCTTTCGCATACATTGAGTAAATACGTAGAATAAACACTACAATGAAATGCTTGCGAACAGTGATGTTGACCCACGAAAAGGTGCAATGTGCATCCCAAAGTGATTTGAGAAGCAGTGCCAAAACACATATCGAATCTTCAACTCAGCAACAATGCAATCCAAAAAGGATAGTATTGATCTGCAAGACTGCAAAGCAAAGGGAATTCAGACACAGAAGCTGACTGTGACATCACAAGCATCGGTCAACTCTTACCCTTATTCCTGAACACTGCAAGTTTTGCAACATGGCGCAATAATATTTTTTCTCGCTGGAGAATCGGATTTTTTGTAAAAATGCTGCAGTAATATGCGTTACCGCACACATTTTCATATTTGGACCGATAAACATAAGCGTAATAACATGCGGCCGAGTAACAGCCGAGTATTGCATAATACTCGGCCGAGTACGAGTAATACTCGGTCGAGTACTCGGACTCGGCACATCCCTAGCTGTTACCGACATTCAAATCATCGAATAATAAGACAGTTCTTACGCCATCTGTTTGTAACTTAACAGCTTTAGACTTCCTGTCTTAATCGAAGAAATTTCAACAATGTCAAAGCGGTGGGCCTACTGTTTGGCTTCACAAAAAAAACTGTTCTCTTTGCTGGACGTTCTAGTTCTGGATATGGAGATTCGACGGCTAGGGCAAACTTGAGTGCATTTTTTATGCTTTGTTTTTACTTCGTTTACCAAGCGCACTGAGATCCAGTGTTGAATTATCGGTGATGATTAGTTAGCACTAGTACCTTACATTGCAATGTAATTTTTTTTCTGATTTACGCGAACTTTTATCCTCTGCAACGTCCCATACAGTGAATCGTCGATGTCACTTAAACTTAGTTTGCTGCTGGCTAAGTCTGACTTGGCAAAAAATGCATTAAACGATCGACAGTTTTGACTACCGGTACTGTTGTGTTACACATTATCTTACAATAGAAGTTGAACTTGTTAGATTTTAATTGTTCGATTACCTGGAAACACAGTTGCATTTTAGCAAACCTGCATTGTTTCTTATCCCTTCAGAAAAATATGTAAAACAATTTGCAATCGCGTGATTGTCGGGGAAACATGTTCGAATTTATACCAAAATTGTGAGCTGGTTTGCTGTTAGTTCAGTTTTAAGACATTGGTATCGGTGCGGGAGGTTGTGGGTTCGAATCCCGGTCGGTCAAATTGGACACAGTGTCACCAACGGCTCACCACCGTTGCGATGTTTCTTCGAAACTGTGTTGTCTAGGCTCTAAGCCGCGGAAAAGTGCACTGCCACACGTTTCGCGTAATATCGCGAGCCTAATGAAGATTTGATTTTGATTTTTGATGCTTACAGTATACGATAAAAATTAGGTCAAAAATATTTTGCCCCAAAAATGTGTTAAATGGGTTTACCCAAACTGCCGTAAATATCAAGAACGACGTAACTGCAAAACTGTAATTGTTGAAAAAAAAAAACAGTTAAAAGGTTCACACGCGTGCTCTTCTGTTTCTGTTTGTTCTTTTATGCTCAATTTTAATGTTTCGACTGAAAGAGCTTTTATCTACAAACCATTTAATTTGAGGTAAAATGAGGCTTTCTGAAAATGGTGTTTTGGGGGATTGAAACTGAACTCTATCCATTACGTCGTTTTTTTCAATTTATTATATTCGCTTCTTTTTCAAGTATATACTGATAAAACAGCGCAACTGCAAAATGAATTGTGCGATCTGAAACTTTAGCATGATAAATCAAAAGAACAACGTAACTGCAATGTTGCGCAATAGTATTTTGCAGTCACGTTGTTCTTGCAGTTTATCACCAAACAAAAAACGCCACTATTGCAAGACCGAAAAAAACGTAAGCAACGTTACGGTGTTTTCATAATTTTTTAAGAGATTAACGAACAAGAAAAAAATCTCAAAAACAGCGCTAAATACTTCCGGTTTTTTTATGATTTATCAACGTCACATTATCAAGATAAATGCAACACAAAAACAGCGTAACGAAGGTTACGGTGTTCTTGCAATTTATTAGCCGCATTTTTGGGAAAAATGATGTCATGAAGGGGGTAAAAAGAGGGGGAAACAATGATTTGGGGGGATTTTTTCGCATTCAGTGTTAAATAAGCCCAGATAGGACGCCAAAACTGCAAAAAACTCGAAATCGAAAGCAATGCAGTTACGTCGTTCTTGATATTTACGGCAGCCTACTTAATGAGGTTAAGCCTTGACAGCCATAAGCGACAGGGCTTTTTGAAAGAAATACAGAAAAATACGATTTTGAATTCAAATAAAACTTTACGGATGCAACTACTATAGTAATTTACTAACATTTTAAACATTTTTGATTTGCATCAAGTACCAGTAGTTCGTTCCGTATAGCCAGGGCCAGATTAAGCAATGGGCAAACTGGGCAGTTGCCCCGGGCCCCGCGCTTTGAAGGGGCCCGCGCTTGGACGTGATGACCTTTTTTTGTGGTCTTTACTTGAGTTTGGGCGAAAATCGTGGACTTCACTCTTATCTGCCTCGGGCCCCGCGATCTCTTAACCAGTGCCTGATGTAGGCTCATCTGCAGATGTATTGGGTGAGTTCGTTGAGTCAGGCTACCACGCGACAAACACTTGGCGTAATAATTAGCAATCACAGAATAGCAATTAAAAATTAAGATTTCTTTGTTGCGATAGAATAGCAATCTCTAGTGAAAATTCAACTTATTTTGTACTCAAATTGTTGCAATTCAAAGGCTGCTAAGGAAACATTGCAGTCTTTTTTTCTCTGTTAAAACAACAAATACTCGGTTTTATTTATGTTATCGTCGCAAGAATGCTCTTAAAGATACTTCACAATGTCTTGCGTTGCAATAATTTAACCAATCAGAAACCGTAAATCAGTCGTGAAACAAATTTTGAAAATTCCCGTTTAGTAACTCATGACATGAAGATCTAAAAATAGCGGCATATTTTTCATGAATAGCTCTGTTTCTGCTTTAACGTTATATCATGTCGTCACACTGACGTCGGCTGTATTACAGGAAGTAAGCTGAGCGCATTTGATAAAAGGAGCTGATATGTGGCGAATACTATTTAGCACAGGCAAGTTACGAACAACAGTTTGGCAAGAAATTGGTCAATTTTAAGTAAGCAAATCAGTGGTCGCTTTAAGATATGAAAAACGGTATTCCGCCTGCGTTAAAAACGTAAACAATCAATTTTATTCAGTTTGTAGCTGCTGTGTGTGTTTAGTCATTGAAGATAAACTGGCAAATAGACTTTTGGTTCTCATTGTAAGCCAAGCGCGTAGAGTTTTTTAAAAACCATATTTGGCAGATGGAACAGTTGGCAAATGAACAAAATTTTTGAGCTGATTCAAGTCATGTTTGGGCCTTCCGCTGGAAACCAGCGTTTCATTCTGTTAGCTAGTGACGTGTGCAACCCTGGTGGGGCACTAGTCTTCCACTTCTTGGACGTTGCCAAATTTGAAGAGCAGCATTTTAAAAAAGCTAAAAATATCTGAATTTTGGGAGCCTTTGTCCAACTGTAATGCGCCCCCCTAAATTGTCGTTGGCTACCCTTCTGTTCTTAGCTCATTTGTAAAACCAGATCGAAACACTCATGTTGAGGGCGACAGTAGCCATCAAAACCAAGCAGTGCATGGCAAAGTGGATGTTATTTTTATTATGTATCTCGCTGGAAAATAACCTTCTTGCGTCTATTTACAGTTAAGTAATGATATAATGATACACAAAAAGCTGTATGTGTTTGTTTTGGTATACCTCGCTGCGTCAACTACTGGTCAAGAAGGAAATACGGTGACGCGAAACGGTGAGCATTAACGACTGTGGTACTTTGTAAGGCTAAAGGTCTATTTACCGATACGCGATACGTGGCACGCCACAAAATTTTTTTGCACCTTCTTTGTTTTATTTTACCGTTCACCGGTCACCGAGAACCTGAGAAATTCTTCTCGATTTACTTACATTATAATTTTAGTCGCGTCATCGCGAGCCGCGTATCGGTAAACGCACCTTTACTATGACGCAGTAAATAGGCGCGTGACGATGCGTTGTTTCCACACGCTCCACGCTTTTTGCAGATTAGTTCGTAAAAAAGGTTAAATTTTCTCCATTTTTGCTTCCTCAATGCCCTCTTTTTTGTAAGGCCATGGACATGAAGCATGCTATTTTTGATGCTGTTGTCAAAAATAATTATATTTAACTGCTCAGTTGGCCGAGTGGTAAGAACGTCCGCCTCGGGAGCTATAGATTCGGGTTTGATTCCGACTTGGGTCAAACCAATGACTTTAATAATGGTATTCACAGCTTCCCTGCTGGACGCTCAGCATTAAAGGGACAGTGCGGAGAACGAGCCGACAAGTTTTCTTGTGCTGTTGGAAGAGGCACTTAACGGAATTCCCCATCTTGGTGTGGTAGATACAGATGGCTGACAACTCCTACAGGAGCTTGTATATAGCGCATTGATCCCTTTCTCGTGATAGGAGGATAAATATGCAACTAAATACAAAACGCAACTAAACACAATATACGTATTAAGTTTCAAGACAGCATTATTTTCAACTTGCATTGCACTGGGAACAAATTAATGTAGATCACTAACGACGCCAGTTTAGTTGGTTGCCTGATTGGCCAAATACTATCCTCTGCTTGTCAAGAACTTTCAAGACCAATTTCGGACCTAACAAACAGGGATAACCTTTTGAGGGGGAGGGGGCGAGTAAAGAAAATCAGTTTTTCTGGATGAAAATGGGCGACAATTTTACCATGTATGGAAAGAGGCCTTGAAAGGGCTCGGGTATATACAGGAACACCTTGTGTACCCCATATGCTTCTAACTTAGGGAAACTTGCTTAAGTCATTTTACTCTCGACTTAGCTGCGGTATAAACACATTGGGGTATGTCACCTTGTTAATAAAATTGATCTTTTTGAAGATGTGTTGAACGATTGCGTTCGTGTTGGTGAAGAAACCCTTGTTACCTTCCCTGGCTGGCCTTTTCGATTCGACTGCAACGGATTTGAAGTCAACGACACTAATCAAAAGGTTAATTAAATTTGTTGTTTGACATGGGGAGAAAAAATAAAGCCTGTTGGACATGGGGAGAAAAAATAAAGCCACTGTAAATCTCAAAACTCGACGTTTCGACAACATAGATTAAGCTGCCATCATCATCAGTGTAAGCGAGGTAGTATAAAATTGAAAGAACTGAAAAAATCAAAAACAATTCGTTCAGTTTTGTTCTGCTTTGCTTACACTGCTGGTAATAACAACTGAACCTATGTTGTCGAAACATCCAGTTTTGAAATTTAGTGTGTCTTTATTTTTCCTCCTTAAGCTATTTTCGTCCAATATTTATTGTATTCCCTTGTTTGACAGGCTTTTAACTTCAGATTGGCATCATAATCATGGTTTCAATCTTTCAGGTCTCATCAGTGCATTTATTGTCACCGATTATGGTGTTTTAGTGTATATTTCGAGTAGAGAGCTTTATATTCGTGATAGATTGCTTTCACAAGGTACCAAAAAGCTTTTTGAGCTGGTGCTCCAGTTCAGAATTGCCCAATGCTTGTTGACGCTGTGCTCAAAATTATCAATTTACAGAAAATATAACTGCGCAAGTATGAGAAGTCAATTATTTTATATTGCAATATGCCAAGTAGAACGAAAAGTTTCAGCTAAAAGATTTTAAAGCAACGATGTGTGAATCAGATTATGAAAATTACACGCAAAAAACTGATTGTTAGTTTTTCTTCTATTATGCACACATAATAAATGTGATGTATTTTGTGTTTTACGGCATAGCAATTCAATGAAGGTTTCTATGATAGGTGCCCTCCCTGTTGAATATGTGTTTTTTATTATTTTCATTGAGAATTTTCTCCAATTTTTAAGTAATGCAATTAACTCACCGAGAACTTTAACTTAAAAAACTCTTTTGATGCGCTGACATGAGCAATGACTTTGCGATGCCCGTCTTCGCGGCTAAGCATCCAAGCAGTCTTGAACGTAGAACATTAATGAAACAACGGCAAGCCACTTCCGCACACTATGCTTGCTCGGGTGGGTTTCAAAGTCGGTCTACTTTCATGGTTCTTACTTTCGACAAAGCACATGGTTCTGTCATATAATTTGTGATCTCAAATTGACAGTACAGCAGTTTAAGCATGGAGTTGGCCGAGCAATTGGTGGATTGGGCTCCGGAGCAGGCTTCGCGGGTTCGATGCTCAACTAGGTCGCCTTCCATGATGCATGTAGTTTTCTTACTGCAAAAATCTCAAGCAGCAATCATGTGACTTGAAACAACAACAAAAAACTCACATTCAAAGGAAATTGTTAACATTTAAAGAAAGTGGCGAGTGCAAGCACAACGCACTTTGACCTACGATAACGTAATGATTAAAAGTTCGAGACATTAGCCTAGGGCTTACGTTATTTTCATGCTCGGCGGAGCCAGAAAAAATTTAGATAGGGGCCAGGGCCGTATTTAGACAATGAAGGAGCCGTTTTTTCATTTGTTCTTTGCAACTGGTGATTGATCTCCAAGAAAAGCCTTCATATGTCAAAAAGGAAGCGAGCGTTCCCATACACCCGGGGCTAGACCATTGTTTTCGTGCTGTGCTGCAAACTAACCCAATACGTTTTGTCAACATTCGAGATTGCTCAGGCCTTAACATTCATTGTTTCCTGTTTTTTGCCAGAACTGCAACCTTGCAAGCTTGAACTCATAGCCCTGGAGCACTTTGCCGGGTTCTAGCTAATGTAAAGTAATCAAAAACGCTTCAATTAAACCTAAAAACTAAACGTATTCAGTATTGGCAAACGGTATAATTGGAAATGGTAAGCAAGTGGTCTATGAAAACGGCACAGCGGAGGTTCAATAAGCAAGAGAGCATTTCCATTCACCTCTGGAGCGAATTGTCAAAGTTTGGGCTAAACTCATCTGGACTTTTAAGTATTGAGTTGCTGATGAAAAACTACGACATTGTGATGTAGTTTTTTTTTTGGTTTGGTATGGAGTTACAAAATATGCTTCAGCAATGGAAATAGGAACGGATGGATAGAGTAGGAACCCATTACAATTTACTGTTTTTCGATAAGAAAAATGAACTCAAATTTGACCTTAAACTTGCTTATATTTTCAACTGCTTTTCGGACTTAACTTCATGATAAAGTGTTCGAGTTTCCAATTCTGTTATTTGCCGCCACAAACTTGAACAGTATAGCTGTAACAATAATACGTCGTTGGTATTCTAATTAGTCAAAAAAGTCCGAAAAAAATGATACAATTGATCATAACGGAAAGTGGTGTTTACCAGCGATATTATTACTGATTATTCTATAAAACTAATTGCTTTGGTCGAAAACAGATGACTTCATAGATTCGAATTTTACTGCGTTATTTCCGGTACTAGCCAAATATGAGCCATCGGGCAAAGTGACTTGACGCACTATGAACTGCGGCACGTTTTATTTGTAATATGTGCATATTGCCACTTGTAAGAGTCATGTATCATTTTACAAAGCGCTTGGATCGAATCGTTTCGTGACTTGAAGTAAAATTGTCTTTTATTCTTTGGGCTAGTCTACAGCAATGAGCTCAGACTATAAAATGTTTTCTGATTATGTTAAATATCTTAATAATTTGCTGATAAGTTTGGCAATATTGATGACAGGTCTGTTGTAAACCCCATGTTTGTACAAATCATAAGACAAGAGGTGTACCATAATATTCTTGATTTTTTTTGTTTGGCATGTGTGAAATTTATGTGCTCGGATGACTGAGTTGATAAAGCGAATTCTGAAGAGGCAGGGTTTGGTTTTGATGGCCAGCAACTCAAAAATTGACTTTCACAGCTTCCCTCTTCGACGTTTAGCATCAGAAGGGCTGTGTGGAGAATTGGCCGGCAAGTTTCCTTGTTGTGCCTTTGGGAAAGTCACTTAACGGGCTTACCCCATGATTTGATTGGTAGAAAGGTGGCTTTGTGTGTTCACTCAGATTTTTTTTTAAATTTCCATTTAGGGCAAAAAGTTTAAAGTTGTGAAGCACTGAATTTCAATATAAACATGTCAAACCATGAGTGGTTATGAATTTCTAAAACCAGTTGTTGTTTAGTTAAAAACTCTTCGTAAATGGAAAGCTGGTTCGATTATTATCGGTCGAACCCATTCGTGACTTGGTGAGACGAATTCTCAGTAACTCCCTCCCCCCACACCCTAACGATTCAGAGTAGAACTTAGCCCCCCTAGTTATAAACGGCTCCATTCTAGCAAAAATTGTAGGTATTATTGCTGGAGTTGCATTGCAGCTGTTGGTGATGGAGAGCTGTTACAGCCTCCTACCCGACAAGAGGAAGTCGTCATGACTCCCTTTTCAGTAGGCCAAGAAGGACATTACTTTATAGTTTTTGAGTTTTTATCGCTGCTGCGGTTGGGTACCAACATAGTTGTGTTGCCTGGGTGTTGACTCGGGAAATTAGTTCCGCCGACTGTGCCGTGATGTGTTCATCGTTGCATCAAGTAAACATGAACATTAGTTTTTTGCTTTTTTTTATGGCTTCCTCATTTTGCATTTTTCAATGAAAACTTATTCAGCGATTGACTTCGTCAGTTTCAAAATTTAGTCCACCTTGAGCATTATAGTTTGTTTAGTTGCATATTTATCCTCCTATCACGATAACGAACTCGCTTAGATGTTGCCGCCCATTCGCTTACCACACCAAGGTGGCGGAATCCCGCTAAGTGCCTTTCCCAATGGCACAACAATAAACTTTCCGGCTTGTTCTCCACATTGTCCTTTTAATGCTGAATTTCAAGCAGGGAAGCTGTGAATACCAGTTTTAAAGTCATTGGTTTGACTCGACTCGGAATCAAATCCGAGTCTACAGCTCCACAGGCGGGAGCTCTAACCACTCGGCAATTTCAGCTGCTTGTGTCGATGCAATCAAATGATCAGAGCTTAACAGTTTATTATTTTTATCTTCTCGTTGAAATTTGTCGTGCAAAGTGCGAGACAGTAAGCTATACTATGTCAAAAATGTCAGCTATTTGATTCTCGTCATGACATTTTCAACGTCGCGTTTCAAACTATGACGTCAGAGCTCTGGCGCATTATTCAAACATATCAAATCGAATCACACTGCTTTATTTTAAGCTAACGCCAAAAAACAGCATTTTTACCAACAAAAAAATAAATAAAAAGACATCAACTGCCAGTGTTTTTTAAGGTGTTTTGAGGAACCGAAATGGTCTTTCAAAATTGTCTAGCAGTCACTCAAAATCTGCCTCTACAATAGTGTAGAAAACGGTGTTTTACGTTATAAATACAATTAAGCCGCGGTCACATTGAGCGTTTAGTAGCGGCTACTTCGCAGTAGCTGTTGCTAAACGCTCAGTGTGACCACCTGCAGTAGTTAGGCCTACTGCTAGTAAATTTTGAATTAGACGCTGCTACTAGAATTGAACATGTTCAATTCTACAGTATAGTAGCCTCTACCGAGCGTGCTCGAGGTCAAGTGACGCAAATTGTGTCGGCAATAAGCGATTTTTATGTCATAAATACTGCATATTTCATGTGTACGCACTTCCATATGGTTTCTCATTTTTTACATACAGTAATTCAAGGGTTCTTAACTGGGGGTAAATTTACCTCCTGGGGGAAAATTTGCCTGCCGAGGGGGTAAGTTTTGTGAAGTATGAACCAGAACAAACTTTAATTTTCAGTATAAAAAGGTGAAAGTGTTGCACTGGGGGTAAATTATACTTCCTTCAATCAGCAAGGGGTAAAGGATGCAAAAAAGGTTATAAACCCCTGCAGGAATTGCTAGCATGAGGTGCGACGGAGAAGATAACATATAATTTTTCGAGATATACTGGGTTATGATATACGGGGTTGTGAGGTATTGTGGTACCCTAGCAACTCACTCTACTGTACATAAAAAAAAATGCTAGAGAACATCAATTTTTAAAACTGATGGAAGAGTTGATTTCGACGATGCGGAAACATTGCTCAAAAATTTGAAAAGCTTCAAAGATGTTTGCAGAAGCGAAAGGAACAAAGTAATTAACTCTGTGAAAAACGGAGCAGGAATCGACGATATAAAATCTAAGCGAGGTACGACAAAGCATACCCTTTCCTAAAAAAAGTTGTATCCAGTGCCTCGTACATAGCAGTTAACATACATCTGGTAAAAACGTAGATACTGTATTGTGTGGGACTCGAAAAAGCAGTGCAAGCAAGCGAGCGCTGTCCCCACTTGTGAGATAACGTGGTGTTATTTCCAGTTTGGTCTTACTGGAAATGGCCATCCGCATTCGATAATCCTGCTTTTCTACTGCTGGCATAACCAAACGAAGCAGCTTATTAAACTTTTTCGGATTTATTCTCAAGGCGTTTTTAAAACCAGCTGGATCTTCTGCTATCAATTCTGTAAATCGCTGCAGTTTCTAGCAAAAGTCGTTCAATGTGACACTTTAGTAACGGCGACAAGTAGTAGCCGTTTCTTCTATAGCCGCTGCTAAACGCTTAACGTGACCACGACTTTAGCGGTCTTTCAAAATTGCATAATGGTTTCTCAAGCCAGACCTTAAAGAAAACACTGACAATTGCAAAAACATAATTTTAGCTATAAATGCGGCTTGTTGTGTTACAGCTTGTAGTGCTAATGTAGCTTGTTGTGGTACATTATACTGTGCAAGAAAATATAAACATGGAAATTTGAATTGATTTGGAAGCACGCGTATAATATAGTTGGTAATGGTTACTGAGCAAAGAGAAGCTGCAAAGTGACCGGTTAGGTCTTCTAGTCAAGCAGGGCCGGCGCCAAGGTGGAGCCAGGAGGGGCCCTGCCCCCCTCCCCCCAATGGACATGGTTGCCCCCCCCCCCCAATTAACAAGCTTACTCTTTTGAAGATAGCAGCTTTTATGCTTAATTTCAAACTCTGGTCCCTGCTGACAAACTCTTGGCCTCACTAAGGCGACCGCTCTGCCGCCGGCTCTGTAGATAGCATAAAAATTTATCTAAGGAAAGTGACTTTTGAGCTCAAAATTTAAGCATAAAAAGTTACATTGATGACTAGTCTTGAAAAAGCCACATAAGGAAAAATTGTGACACTGATTATATTATAGACTTTTCAAAACGGTTTTTATTTTAAGTGCTTTGTATCACTCAATGGCAACGAATGGAAACCAGCGGAAGAACTTTTCCAGTTGAACGTCACAACTTCTTTTACCGTGGCACTGGTTAGTATATTAAGTAAAATAGAAATTCACACTTACCCTGTCCTCGTGTCCGGCTTAAGGACTTTCTGTATGCATCATACTTAAATGGTGATGTCATGATAGAAAGAATTTAATTATGACATCAATATTTAATTGTGACGCAAAGCTCTCGTTGGCAATTGGTCCATTTAAATTAGACTGTAGCAGGGTAAGTGCGATTGTTTTGCTTAGATTTCCACCATACAACCCCTTACGTGAAGAAACTCGTAACATCTAAGAAAAGCTGTTGTTACCATATGGTTACCAAAGATCTTTCTATCAAAGGTAGATTCACAGTTTGAACGGTTGGCTTAAGACTGATGTAATGTCAATTCTTTACCAAAACGTTCATCCTTGTATCAAATCAAAATTTGAATTTTGCATTAATTATTAATCTTTCTCCTCTTCCCTTGTCACCAATTTATGCAACGACGTTCAATTTTGTGTTTTAGCAGACGGCATTAAGAATTCAAAAGATTTTATTGTGAAAATCACTTCACATTAAATATTCACCGAACCAGCAGCGGTATTGTTTTAGGCTATATTCTTTGTTATAACTGTGATCTGTGACATTTAGTCTGTTTCCATGTCCACTAAGAACATGGCCTTTCTCGACGTGAGCCAGGCTAAGGAAAGCTTTCGGAAAGCCAACTTTTAGCGAAAACCCACTTTAGCAGAACCTCTTTAGGAGATGCGGCCGGAAAAGCTCACGACTTTGCAAAAATTAGTTCAGGAAGAACAAAAATTTTACCTGACTTAAGCAAAGCCCGCAAGCCGAAAGTCCAGAAAACGTAGGCATGGAAACAAGATAAAGTATCATCAAGTTGACACTATGTGCGAAATTTCGTCAATGCCACTCATAGGTTTGTTTGAATAAACGTGACCAGTCGCAAAAATTTTTTGCCTTAGGCCAAAGTTTGTCGTGCGCAGTTTGCGTTTATCGATTAAAGCCTTTACTCGAAATCTTTTAATGCGCAATTCTGCTTTTTGAGCGATATTTAACAATTTGTTTTGATTCGGCTCAACTATCTTAGCAATCGTAAGCTGGTCTGAGTATAATCTAGCAAAGATTTAAAGCACTACTTTTAGTTTGACTGCTTTGGACGTTTTTTGTTCCCAGGTTTGATTTCGCAAAGTTATAACTTTATAATCGGCCAATTAGCTCGGTTGTTGAGACATTGCTGTTGGTGCGGAAGGTCAGGGGTTCGATTTCCGGGCCGGCCGAATCACAGACTGCGTCGCCAACGGCTCACCACCACTGCGACGTTTCTTCGTATCAATGTTGCCGAGACGCTAAGCCCCGGAGATGGGCCCTGCCACTCGTTACACGCTTCGGCGTAATATCGCGAATATCAGTGGCGGGCAGTAACTAGTTACTTTTTTAGTAAGTGTAACTAAGTTACTTTTCTGCAAAAGTAACGGAATTTGTAACTAATTACCACTTTAGAACTTTAAAAGTTACAGTTACTTTTAGTGGCATCTTCGATCGCTGAATAAACAAAAAAAATTGTTTAATTTTACTCCAAAATTAACTAACATGAGCACCAACTGTTGATGAAAAAGCATTTGTTCATGAAGAACTGAAGCAGCTTTTTATGAAGTACAATACTGCTCTTCTGTCTAGCAGTCGAACGACTTACTACTGTTTTTAGCATAGGAAAACTAAAGACATTTTAAAGCCCAACCTATGGGGCGCCGTTTGGAAAAAAACTATTCGTTTTGTGAACCATGTTTTTTGAGCTTATTTAGACCATAGTTTGTCCGATATGTATATTGGAAATGTCCTACTTATATATCGGACAAAATGTACTATAAGTCGGACCAAAATACACGCGCAAAATAAGTCGGACAAAATCGTTTTTTTCCAAACGGCGCGCCACACGCCTTTTGGAAAAAAAACGATTTTGTGACCCCTGTTTTTCGAGCTTATTTGGACTATAATTAGTTCGTTATATACATCGGAAATATCCGACTTATATATCGGACAAATTCGCCGTTTGGAAAAAAACTACATTTGCGAACCATGTTTTTTGAGCTTATTTAAACCATAATTTGTCCGATATGTATGGGGCGCCATTTGGAAAAAACTATACGTTTTGTGAACCATGCTTTTTGAGTCTAAACAAGCTCAAAAAACATGGTTCACAAAACGTGTAGTTTTTTTCCAAACGGCGAATTTGTCCGATATATAAGTCGGAAATATCCGACTTGTTTTGCGTGTGTTTTTTGGTCCGACTTAGAGCACAATTTGTCCGATATATAAGTCGGATATTTCCGATGTATTGATCGAACTAATTATAGTCCAAATAAGCTCGAAAAACAGGGGTCACAAAATCGTTTTTTTTCCAAAAGGCGTGTGGCGCGCCGTTTGGAAAAATACAATTTTGTCCGACTTATTTTGCGCGTGTATTTTGGTCCGACATAGAGTACATTTTGTCCGATATATAAGTAGGACATTTCCAATGTACATATCGGACAAACTATGGTCTAAATAAGCTCAAAAAACATGGTTCACAAAACGAATAGTTTTTTTCCAAACGGCGCCCCATACCAACCGCTGTGAGGCTCACAGATACTTTCTTTGAAATAGCTTTTTTGAAAGGCAATCGGTTTTTATTACAGCAGCGTATGTGTGTTGCAACGGAATCGCGCTGTGGTATATATGGTTTCA
Organism: Trididemnum miniatum; assembly: GCA_964006365.1. NCBI lineage: Eukaryota > Metazoa > Chordata > Ascidiacea > Aplousobranchia > Didemnidae > Trididemnum > Trididemnum miniatum. The sequence continues at coordinate 16,204,972 of OZ023243.1, read as the reverse complement.
ATACAAAGGAGAATGACGTTAGTTTGAAAATACACCATGTTTGTTTGTTTGTAGCATTTATTTGTTCCTAATATATCAAAAATAATATCAGAGGACAGGTAGGCTGCGAAGTAACTATATAGGGTCTTCTAGTCACGCAGCCACCCTAGATTCCGTAGATTTAGCTTGATATTACTAATTACGAATTAAGGTTGAAAAAAAGAAAAGGAAACGATAGTGCTCACAAAATACAATTTAATTCCTGTTCATTTTTTAAAAAGAAAAGATAGTTACTGTTAACTGCTGATTAAATAAATTGATTTCAATAATCCTCAATAAGTATAGCTTTTCGAACTTTTTTTACATGCCATTATTTCTATGGAGCTCCTACCTACATGCCCATTAAAAATAGATTTGATTGTTTCAAAGTCAACAGGCTTGTATGGTAAAGGGTGCGAAGCACGTTCAGCGTCTTTTTTCCTTAGAAAACCGATAATTCCGAGAAGGCGATTGCAGCAATTATTTTTTATTGATTTTATACCCAATGTAGGTAATATAATCCATAATATTCAAAAGAATCAAAAGAACGTAAACTCCTCAAATATTTAAAGAGAGAATGATCATCGCGTATACTTCCTTTATCTTCAAATTGACAATCTTCTATCTGACCTTTAAATTGACTTCTCCCTCATCATAAATATACTCAGTCTACTATCTAGATCGCAAAAGTTATCCCATAAACCCATAGACCCAGCCACACTACTTTAGTCTAACACAGGTCCCACAAGGTAACCCACCCACTTACAGCTGCAGCTGCAAGTGCAAAGTAGGAACATTAGGAACAAAAGTAACCTACCCACTTGCAGATGCAGCTGCAAGTGGATGGGTTACCTTGTGGGACCTGTGTTAGACTAAAGTAGTGTGGCTGGGTCTATGGGTTTACGGGATAACTTTTGCGATCTAGATAGTAGACTGAGTATATTTATGATGAGGGAGAAGTCAAACTAAAGGTCAAATAGAAGATTGTCAATTCGAAGATAAAGGAAGTATACGCGATGATCATTCTCTCTTTGGATATTTGAGAAGTTTACGTTCTTTTAATTCTTTTGAATATTATCTTTTCAATTTCCCTTCCCAATAAACTTATATAATCCATTGTACATTGTTCTTTAAAAATTGCAGAATCACTCTACCACATAAATTTTAATAATATTATTGTAAAGAAATATATTTCGTCATAATTGGACATCATCAGTCCACAACAAAATGAGATGAGAGCAAATGAATAAAAGTAGCGAAAAAAAACGAAAACACGAAACATCACCAATGACCAATTAGTTTACTGTAAAATAGTTACGAAGAATTCAAAAAGCTAAAATATGGGTAAGATAAAGAAATATAGGTCAAGCCAAGTTTACGGTTTTTAGTTAGCTTTAAGTTTAGTTTTGGGTTAAGGGTAGTTCTTTTTTTATCAGATTAGTTTTAGTGTTAGTTTAGAGTTTTGTCTCCTTTTTTTCCAAGGTAAGTGCAATTTTTAGTAGATTCGGTTAGGTAGTCCGATTTTAGCAAATTCGGTTAGCGTTGAGTTTTGGCACTTGGGTTTTTTATTTTATTTTATTTTTTACCGGTGTTTGGTGTAGCGGAGGGAGGAGGTAGAGTTTCACTGGCACTTCCTTTTGTTTTCGAGTACCGGTAGTTTTTTTTCGTATAATTAGGAACGGTTTTTTGCTATTTTTCTTTCGTTTAACTTCAGTTTTTTTCACCCTATTTTTTGATAAAGTAGTTTCGTGACGTAATCATAAATGTGTGCTTTTGCCTGATTTCTTCATGTTGGTTATAGCGGATCTCAATACTGTAAATTCGGTAAGCGTTCAGCTTTGCCACTTCGATTTTTTGATTTTCAATTTACGGGTGTTTAGTTAGAGTTACGATAGATAAGAAGAGAGTATTATTTTGCTTGCATTTCCTTTCGATTTTGAGTGTTTTTTCTTTGTTTTGTATACAATGGATTTTGCTATTTTTCCCCTGTTTTAATTTATAGTTACTCTAAATTTTACGTATAGCCTGTTGTAGACTAAATTTACATGTTTCGATTATATTCATAAGTACATTTCATTTGCAATTGCTTTCTTTGGCTTGACTTATATTTCTTTATCTTACCTACATTTTAGCATTTTAAATTTTTCGCAACTATTTTACGGTGAACTAATTCGTCACTGGCCATGTTTTGTGTTTTTGTTTTTTATTTATGATTGTGTTTTTGCTTTTTGTGCTACTTTTATTTATTTGCTCTCATCTCATTTTGTTATGGACTGATGACGTCCAATTAGGACGAAATATATTTCCTTATAATGTTAAAATTTAGTCAGTTATGATTCTGCAATTTTTAAAGAATAATGTTCAATGAAGAGATGCAATTGCCAACATAAGCAAAGCTGGGCAACCGCTACTTGAAAAGTAGCGCCGCTGCCGCTACCGCTTTTTGACCAAAAAAGCAGCGGCGCTGCCGTTTACCGCTGCCGCTTACCGCTGCTTGTTTACGAAAGCAGCGCCGCTACCGCTGTCGCAAGTGAGTGCAAATCAGCGGGCGCTGCCGCTATTTACAGAAAAAAAAGTCAAAAGCACAAAGGTATTTTAATATTTTAGGCCTACTGGTGAAATTGCAACTTTATTGACGGAAGTAGCATAGCAATGCGAGTAATAAAAATTAAAACAAGTGACAAAAAATCCGACAATTGGCTTCCATTTCATCCAATAAGATATAGGGCTTTTTGAGAAGTTAATTTTGAAATCTGATTGAATGTAAATAGAAACCGATGGTCAGGTTTTTAGTGAATAACAAAAAACAGGTTGAAAAGAAATAATCAGAACATGTTGAAAGTAAAACACAGTTTGAAAATATAATAGCAACAAGTTAAAAAATTAAAGGCAGGTCGCAACCGACGTTAAAAAATTAAAACTCCATTGACTGGCTGCATGCTCCTTTTAAAAAAGCTACCATTTCGAAATTCTGGTCCGTTAAGCCATTGCGCTTAGGCTTATGGGCACGTCTTTTCCCACGGAAAAAAGTCGTTCAATCGCCGCGCTTGACAGAATCGAGGTATTTGAGTCAATGAACATTGAACAAGTCCCTCAATATTTTGTTTTCAAAAAGTTACGGCAAAAGTCGTTCACGATGGAATGCAACTTCATTCAAAAACTCTTCCACCACATGCCTAACTGAAGCCTGACATTGGGGTTCGAAATTACATGTAAGCTCTTGAAAAAAATGGTCTCCGCAGCCACTAAAGACAATACAAAAATATTTTCGCAGTTTGTGTCTAAGAGTAGAAGCTTGGCTAAAATAGATGAAAGGATCGAGGCTTCACCCATTATTAGTCTGAGAAATTATAGACTGAAAACTAGGTTTCAGCACCTTATTACAGGGCCAAAGTAGGGAGGCATGGCACCGTGCCTCCCCTGCGTGCGCCTATGACTAAATGCACCATTTTTTTTGTTTCGCATCAATTCAATGCCCTTATTGCCCATTCCAGCATGAACCAGAAAGGGGAGCCAAGTAAGTTTAAATGATTTAAACCTCCGTTTAATTCCTGCTACAATCGCGGAAAGCAAGGACTAAAAACAATCATCCTGAGTCTGGCCTGATTGAGCCCATTACAAAAGCTTATCGTACTGCCATGCTACACCTCAAGCTCAATCCACATGTAAAGGCCCCCAACGAAAAATTTAGAGCATCGCCTGTCATCCAAGCAAGAAAGTAGACAGCTGCAATTAGCGCCTCTAACAAAGATAAGCATCAAATAACATCGCGGGCGCGGCATTCTCATCCCCAGACTGCTTTACATCACACCTTACATAGGCCTAAAAGCAAATAACAAAGAAAATTTGAAACTTTAAAAAAAACTATCAAGCAGCTCTCTCTTCCATCATTCTGCTGGAATTTTTTTCTTAGGCTACCTCACATATCTCCCGCTGAGAAGCCAATTCTCAGAGACTGAATTTTTTTACCAAGAAATATGTTTCACAATCTCAGTTTAAAAAATTTAAAGTGAGATTGTGAGAAACAAAACTTTTAGTTGCGGTCTTCGAAGGAGTTTAATCAGCGCCAGCGGGAGACTATTTGCATTAAATGGGGCGCTGAAGCGCTGCCGCTACTCGGCTAAAATAACAGCGGCGCTGCCGCTTGTCGCTGGTGGCCGAAAAAAATAGCAGCGCTGCCGCTAGCGAAAAAGTAGCGGCGCTAGTAGCGGCGCTGCTGATTAGCGCCGCTGTGCCCAGCCCTGAACATAAGCAGTAATTTTCAAATTAACACCACCTAGTCAGGCATCAGGGCTGATTGCCAATAAAAAAATTCACACGTTGTTATATAATCCATCCATTGTTGCATGGTTGATAAATTAATGCATCTGTACATTTTAGCTAGCCTACTTGTACGCCTATAAGATACGGTAAGTTTAACAACTTAACTTGCTGGGGCAAAGGAAACGAAACTGATGACGATTTTTGCGTCATGCACGAAAGTAACTGTGACTAGTCACGTTTTTTAATTTGTAACTGTAACTTGGTTACTTTTTGCGAAGTAACTTGTAACTGTAACTGATTCTTTTTTAAAAGTAACGTGCCTACCATTGTGAGTATAATAAAGATTTGATTTTTGATTTGGTTTCAACCACAACGTTTTGCATCACTTCACGTCATTGACTTGTTACAGGTTATAAACGACAGCAGTTGTCAAAGCAAAATGGTTACAGTTGAACTGCGATCAATTAGCACCAGAGCAACCATTGATGCAATTACATATGATGTCGACAACAACGTGAGCTTGATCAACTTGGAATCTGTATTCGGTGATCCACACTACTTTGACTGCTTTCCACGTGAGTTTAAGTCAACTGTAATTCTCATGTCATATGGAAAAACCTAGTAAGTCGCATTTTTAACTTTTCGAGAAAAATGCAAAAAAACATTTTACCCTGGCATAAAGCTAGAGTAATCAAGTAAGCAAGAAAAATAGACGTTAATCTGGAAAAACCTAGTAAGTTGAAACTTACGTAATTGTTTCACGACAAAAACGTAATTGTTTCACGACAATAGAACAATCAAGTAAGCAAAAAAAATAGATGTTAATCTGTTGAAGAAGTAAGTTGAAACTTCCTAGGTTTTTCCTGAAAAAAAAAAGCATAATTTCATGCACTTACTAGGTTTTTCTAGTTCATTCGAGCTCAATATCTCGTAAAGTTGAGCATATTTTTGGCTCAAAATGGTCCCAACAGATGCAGAACAGTGCAAAATCACCCACTATAACAGTTTTTCAATTTTCGAAAAATTGTGGCTTACTAGGTTTTTCCATATGACATGAGAATTAGCCTATTGTTAGAAGTGTGTATTTTTACAAAACTTTTGAGTAAACTCGAATTTTAGCCAAAAATCGAATTAAAAAAAACTTAAACCGTATCATGAAATTTGACCTCCAGATTTTATTCCGAATATACCTCAAAGAAGTTATTTTGATTAGCCTATGTGTCATTTTTTGGACAAAGAAAATGTTAAACCACCTTTAACTGCATACGCTCGAGAGGCTCCTCCGTGTTTCTCTTGGGTTTTCGATACCAGTTAAAAGCCGTTATTGCTCATATTTTGACAAAAACTATGTCTTTTTGAAGGAAGGCTCCTGTACGTACATACCCCTCGTTAAATTTCTACTTACAGCGCATGCCCCTATTACTGTTCTACATTCTTCTTTTATGATTTAGCATCAAGCTCTGGTAGTCAATCTACTTACAAACTAGCACTTCCGCCAACTTACAGCGTCACATGGTGGAGAAGTCAACGGTTTGAGAATGGATCTATATCACGAAGAGTATTCGATAAAGAACAAAACAAGTACGAGCCGTCACCTAACAGACGAAACTACACGCATTTCACTACGGAGACTCATAAAACTCGATTTGTCAAAGGCAAACTACCCCAAACAATACAGGTTAGCAAAATAATTCGTTGGTTTGTTCCTCGGGATGGCAGTTTTGTGAATCTAGAATTGTCGAAGTACTAATGTCATATTTACCCTGTCCACATGTCCAATTAAAGTGGGACAAACGTCCACGAACTTCCTGCATCACAATCAAACTTTTGACGTCATAATTGAGAAAAGTAATTATGACATCACATATTTGATCATGATGCAAAAATCTCGTGGACGTTTGTCCCACTTTAATTGGGCACATGGACAGTGTGGATGGCTTGAATCTTCCTCCTTCGATCCGTGAGTAGTTTGTAAAATAAAAATTACTCCATCACCCGTAAGAAGACTGGCCGGATAGCGCAGTGGTGAAAGAAACCGCAGTCGGCGCGAGAGGTCGTGGTGTCGATTCCCAGCCCAGTCAAATCTGACGCAGTGTTTCCAACGGCTGGCCACCGCTGCGACGTTTCTTCAGAGCTGTGTTGCGCTTAGCCGCGTAGATGTATCCCGCTACTCGTTACATGCGTCGGCGTAATATCGCGAGTATAATAAAGATTTGATTGTGATGTGATCAGTATCGAAATAAAGTGCTTATTACTGAGATAAATTGATTTATTTTAATAAGAATACACACACAAGTTTTGTAAGGCTATAGCCCTATTGAGCAAGGCCATGATAACATAGAGAACGTCTACGTAGAATTTGTGATGATGGATGTTGCAAAGGCTTTGCGATGCCACGCAATTGAGGGTTGTTTACATCAATTTTAGGCGCCGTTCTTGTTTTTGGTTTGCTAAAGAGTTACAATGACATTTGTATTTTCTAGAAATTCAGCCTCGATTACTTTGATCCAGCCGTTTATAGTTGTGAATTACGATACGGCGACGAAACAGCCTTCGTCGTCCACCAGTCTATTTGTGTTGAAAGTAAGTAATGTGAAAATCCTCAGGGTGTTGTAAATTGTGAGAAATTCTGTCTGATATAACGGGCCGGTTAGCTCAGTTTTTAAGACATTGATATCGGTGCGGGAAATCTGGGGTTTGATTCCCTGGTCGGTCAAATCAGACACAGTGTCAACAACGGCTCGCCACCGCTGCGAGGTTTCTTCGGAGCTGTGTTGCCCAGGCCCTAAGCTGCCGAGATCGGCCCCGCCGCTCGTTAACGCGCTTCGGCGTAATGCCGCGATTATAATGAAGATTTGATTTTTGATATTGTATCAAGGCTGCATTTTCTTGCGTGCAGCTAGCCTGATCCGAGTTAAAGAGACGAAGTATTTTATTAGGTATGACAGAAACTAAGCTCAATTTGGAATTGTTAGGGTTAGCCCACGAAAAACAAAATTTTACTTATTTCATGACTCTACAGAACCGATTGACTACTCCAAACCAACTGTAATGTGCACGGAACGTCACCCATTTTTGGAAGGAGATAACGTTACCCTTGATTGCAGCGTACATTCAAGCAATGCTATGATTGCTGCAGGAGAAATGGTCGTGGAGTGGACAAAGGTTCGTTTCAACTAAAGCTACTAACACTTGTTTATCACCATTACTCTTCTGATGAGTTGTACGCAGGGCTGCGAACTCGAAACTTTTTATTTGAGTTAACAAGGGGGTTAACCGTGTTAGCCATGATTTAAATGATAGGCATTGCTGTAAATACTTATCTGTTATATTGTTGCAGCAAATGTCGTTTTAATCGAGTTCACTAACAATATGCAAGCCCGGGTTCGAGTTAAGTTTTTTCGTTTTTAATTCTTCGAGTTCGATTCCAGTTCAGTACTTTTAACCGAGTTCAAGTAGTTTTTATCGTGTTTAGGCAAAATTAAAAACTCAGTCACCTTTTTTCGAGATTAACTTTGAGTTCAAAACGGTTTTCTGTCTCATGAAACTTAAAACTCCTACAGCTCAAATTTTGATCGCTTTTGTTTTCCAAAATTATGTACAAAGTTCAAACAGTCAGTAACTAAGCTTGTCGTTTAATTGGCTGGATATTAGAAAGCTGAGGTTGATTAAGTTTTCGAGATTTGCAAAAAGTTGTCTCATCATGATCAATGAGCTTACGAGAACACTTGTCAAGCGATCTAATTGATCAGTAAGAGGAAAAACAGATTTAAAATATATGTTTTTCATGAAGAAAATTCTGAAATTATGGTTGCAGTCTTAATCTGCATGCTATTATCGTAAGCTTAAATAACACATAAAATTTTTCTTGTATAGGAGGGAAATAATGTGCCTGACTGTGCAAATATTTACGAAGCGGATGAAACGAGCATACCTGCAGATGCAAGGTTCAAATGTTCGATGTAAGTGCAACCATGAAATTAAAATCAAATCGTTGTTATACTCGCCATAACACGCCGAAGCGTGTAACAAGTGGTGGGGCCCATTTCTGCGGCTTAGCGCCCGGGCAACACAGAAACATCGCAGGAGTGGCGAGCCGGAAGCGACATTGTCCGATTTGACCGGCGCTAGAATTGAAGCCAAGATCCTCGAGCCGATAGCGATGTGCTGAGAGATGGGCATTTATCGCGATAATTTATCGGCAATAGTTATCGGCGATAATATATTACCGATTATCGTTATCGCTCAAAATAATTTGATTTAATCGATTACCGATATCGCTTTCATAATATATTTTGTTATTGCGGATAAACTATCACGATAGACGATTCTTTATGCACACAGTGTTCAAAGTTAGTGCGTTGGCGTTATGAAAAAATACACCGTGTCCATAAAGTTTTGTTACAATTTAAAAAATCTCTCTTTGTTTGTTTGATGCCACGGCAGAGTCCTCTTTTTTTGAAAAATCTATAAAAACATTTTTACAATTTGACTTACAAGAGAAAAAACTTCGTCAAACACTCTGAAAATTCACCGCAACATTTATTGGAAAAATTTATCGGCAATAGTTTATCGATTACCGATATCGCTTAAAGAAATTGAGATTTATCGATTATCGATATCGCACAGGGCTTTTTTGAAATCATCGATGAATTATCGGTATCGCTTTAGTAAAGATGTCTATCACTGTATGTGCATAACCACTTTATGCCATCAGGCTGGCAAGTTATGGTTACAATGTTGCTATGATCTTTTAATTCCTGTATCTACAAACCGACGCTTGGTGTATTGCTTAAAAGCGTTCGTTTGTTAAGGTCGAGACTTGGTTTTATTCCCAGTCGGGTCTTACTAAAGACTTCAAAAGTACTATTTGCACTTTACCCGCGGACGCTCGGCTCCAGGTTTATGCGAAGGTTGTGTTGTTCGTCTTCTACGTCTCGCAACATTGTGCGATAATTCGTGAATGATTGTGATGGACCGACGATTGAGAACAGACTACACGCACCCGTACTCCCTCACAGTTACCTTTTTACTAGTGTATCTACTTCTTGCAGTGATGGCTTTCAAAATCGCCCTTCCAAATGCTTTTATTACGTACCAACAAACGAAGAAGTTGATGAATATCCCGACAAGAAAGATTTCTCCGTTGAGCTTCAAATAAGGTAAGAGATTCATAATTAGTTTATAGTCAATAGTCATAGATAGAAGTCTACTTTAACAGATCAAATATTTTCACAGGACCGACCGGTTAGCTCATTTGTTAAGCTTGTCGGTGCGGGAGGTTGAGGGTTCGATTTTTTGGCCGGTCAAATTGGACAGAGTGTCACCAACGGCTCGCCACCGCTGCGACATTTCTTCGGAGCTGTGTTGCCCAGGCGCTAAGCCGCGGAGATGGGCCCCGCCACTCGTTACCACGAATATACCGAGGATTTGATTTTGAATTAATATTTTAACAGGAATGCGAAGAAAGATGATCAGGGATTGTACAGAGTTCTAGTGACGTATTTGGGCAAAAGTGACTTCGCGATTGTTGAACTTGAGTTCAACCGACAGGAAGAATTGAAAAAGATCGTATCTATTCTTGGTGGAATCTTGGCTGCCTTATTGTTCATTTTTCTTCTTGTACTTGTAGTTTGGTGGAACTGGATTCAAATTCAACTTTTTATGAGACGCCATCTTGGAAAATACGATGAAGGTATTCAAAATTTGTCGCTGATAACAAATGCATGCAGCCTTGTCAGTGTTTTGATGGATCAATATGAAAATTAGCATGACCTATGGCCCTATACGCATATTTATGACGTTTCGTGCTTAGGTAACGATGAAATCTTACTGTATAACTGGGCCAACCATGAAACCCGTCGATTGGCTAGTGCTATTTACACTATTGTATTTCAAGGATAATTTTGAGCTATATCTACGATGACCACCTGTATGACCCAAAGATGTATTTATAGCACTTCGAGTCAGACCCAGAGATTGTCTACGTCATAGTCATCAAAATGGTTTTAGCAGTGGTGTAGCGAAAAATTTTCGAAGGAGTGGGGATATAACCTACAAAACTTATCAAAAGAGTCTAGCATGTTTCATTCACTTAGCAACATTAGTTCTTTTTACTGAAAGGCAAAGTCAACGGGTGGGGGGCATGGTACAATTAACCCCTAAATACTCTCCTGGGTTTTTGCGCTTCAAGGCTGAGGTAGTTGGTCGTTATAGTTGGGGTAGTTGGTCGTTTAAGCTCTGAAGTTAGTAGAAGCAGTGATGGTGATAACGAGGAACAGAAAGCTGAATAATCTTTTCTGTTAAAAGCCTTCGCGTCCATGCACTACCAAAATGGCTAGGATAAATGATTTCGAGATGCTTGTATCACGTTCTCAAGGTGTTAGTAATTTTTCTTCTGTGTTTAGATGGCAAAAAATTTGTGGCTATTCTTTCTTACGTTTATTCGGATGAATTGAATGATAGAACTCGGGAACAAACAAAAAAGATTGTCAAATGTATTCAAGAAAAAATGGAAGACATGGACTATAAGTTTTACGATAGTCACAAAGATTTTGAGCAAGGATGTAAGTAACGTGTGTGGTATAAATAACTGAGGTTATTTTCAACTTAAATTGAACTGAAGTAACTTTCAAACGCAATTGAAGGAGACTGCCAAGTGATCTTGCGCTCTTCGAGTCAGCAGCCACTCGGTACCGGTATATACGTCTAATGCGATCGGCTCCAGTGGTGAATCGAACCTGTCACGTAGGATCTGTCAGCTACGCGTGGTACTGCTGAGCCCTGTCACTGACAAACCTACCAGCACCTGCCATTAACTTTTGATCTTTTTTTAGCAACTGTCGAGAATTTGTTGAAATCTTTAAATGAAAGTCATCGTATGATTGTGATCCTGACGGAAGCCTACGTGGAGGAAAGATGGACGATGTTTGAAGCACAGCAGGTAAGCTTTGGCTAAACGCCACTCTCCCCCATTTATTTTGCATGATTGCACTTTGATGGAAGGGTGTTTGAAAACACTTAGCTTATCAGCGTGGTGTGCCATTCGTAGATCATACTGTATATGCAGAACACTTCCTCCTATTACAATCGGCTTAGTTGAAGGTTTATGCTAATCTGTTCGCCTAAAACCTAAAATCTATGCATCTTGCTATAGTAAAGTTTTGAGCTTTTTGGCAACGATAATCATTGGGTTCAATTTTCTCTGAAGTTTAACTGTTGCGCATTTGGTTAAGTTGCTTCGAGATCTTTATCTCTATGTACGGCTTCTTCTTAGCCCGAAGAATACAATCGGCTGCCTTACGTCCAAGAGCCCCTTTGGTTTTGTGCAATTGAAACTATGAGTTACTGCAGTGCGTTTTATTCAGAGAATAATTTTATGCTTTGAAGTAGCACATCACCTTTTTCTTTTGGTGTCAATCATAATCAAGCTTTTAACTTAGTTCTCACAAAGGTTTATTGCAACATGACCCACTTACAATACATAGTTGAAATGGCGTATTCATGTTCGCCAACTTCGTCTCACGCAATCAAGTCTTGTATCCAATATTTAATGCCCTGTGTTTCAGGGTTTTCACAATATGTTGAAAAACCGAACCAAGCTCATATTTGTTCGCACTCCTGGTGCCAAGAAGGCTTTGAGCAAATACAAGAAGACTGGAGGCGACTTTTCTTCTGAACTCACCGAAGCAATGAAGGCAAGTTGAAAAATATTGTAGGGGTTTTATGTTATTAGTTATTACATACCGGCCGGTGGAGAGAAGTCTCTGTAGCGTACAGGCTCGAGTTTAATTTTGAATTTAGTCAAGCCAAAACTTTAAAATTTTGAGCACATTGCTTTCCAGTTGAACTTAGGGATTGCGTGAAGAAAAAAAGTCGAGCCAGTTTAGGGAAATGCATGAGCAAATCTATACACTTGCTTATTACCTAAAAGTCTGAATGTCTTCTATATGACGCTAACACCTAAGCAGCAATTGATTGTTGCAAAGTTTGTGGGCTTTTCTATGTTTTGAAATTTTCAGGGTTAATTATTTTCGCTTAAATTCAAATGCTCATATGGGCATTGCCATTGAATGAATAGACCTGCTTCAAACTCAGCTCAAACGAATTTAAATAACTGTCAACAGCGCGCGGGAAAGTGCTGTGTATGGCTTAATTGTGTTTTCCGCCTTTTGTTTAAGACGGCTGCTTCATCTCTACCTGTTTAGAGTTCTGCTGTTATGAAAAAGTATTTGCATATGTAGCTTTTTTAACTGGTCGTTGATTCACGAACACAGTTCTGGAAAAATATTGCTTACTGTACATAGAAAATGGAAAACGTTATGCTGCACGCGATCAAGCTGACGTTACTACGAATACTATATATAATGCTTAAAATAATCATAGTACTTAACGCTGTTTCTGCACATCATAGCCAATTGAATCAACAAGCATTTAAAAAATTGCTGATTTACCCACTATAGTCACATACAATTTGTATGTTGGTTGTTCTCATAATTTTCAGCCACGCATAGCCCCACTCTCCCCCATTCATCACTAGTCAAAGTTTGGATTGGCATTCGCTCGGCAACATTTTACTGTGGATTAGCTTTTGTGGCCAGTAGATAATCTTACTAGATCTTTCAAGAACACTCATGATTTTTTAAGAACACAGCATCGTACGTTTGGGCTGGGATTTTTTCTCAGTTAGTTTTTGCTGCAGCTATTATCAGTAGATATTTATCAAAAGCACTTGCAGACGTTAATACTTGGGTGAATAAGCCTAAAAACTCACTTTAAACTTTTATGCGGTTCACAAAATTTATAAACTTTGGTCCTTTTGCGATATTATATATTACATTCTCAGATATGGCAGCAACTTTTTTGCTGTAAGCAGCTGCTTGACGAAGTGGCTAAAGGCTCGACTTGTGACACACGAAAGCGTATCCACCGAATAGAAAGATTAAACTTTTTTGTTGTATAGGCAAGTCGAAACATACGATGGACGGATAAGATGAGTGATTCTAGGTTCAAAGACCATGTACAGTATGCTCTTCCAAACTTGAAGAGATTCCATCTTAAGCAACAAACTTCTGGGGAGTTTGTCAGATTTGATAATTATGAACGTTCAGTCAGTCGCCAAACCAACGTTTCAACAGTATCGTCGATACATGGTAAGCTGCGTGAACTTTCAGGCTTATGAGGTGCTATAGGCTAATATTGATAGTAATTGCATAGTACTTTGCGAGAGCTGTGAGGAATACTTAATAGCATGTTGAGTAATTTTTCGAGATACAGTTCAAGCCAACTTTTACTTTCGTTTATTTATTTTAGATAAAGCGCATCCACGCTCATTTGCCACCAAAAAATCTTCTTAACATTGATAAATGATAAAAATGATTTCGTTGCAATACAAATGTTGTGATTTGCTGTTTGGATCCTTTTTTTCTTTGACAACCCAGTTTCGAATGAAGTATTAAATTTCAATGCAATCGTGTTTTGGACCGCCCTGTTAGTTCACTTGTCAATCGTCAGGGCTGGGTTTCAATCCCGGGTTGGCCAAATCAGACACAGTGTCACCAACGACTCGCCATCGCTGCGACGTTTCTTCAGAGTTGTGTTGCCCAGGCACTAGGCCGCGGAGATGGGCCCCGCCACTCGTTACACGCTTCGGCATAATACCGCGGTTATAACGAAGACTTGACTTGATTGTATTTTAGACGTTGATGAGCAGTTTCTCAAATCTCGGGATGCTTTGGTGTGAGCAGTTTGCGGATCAGAGGGAAAAATGAAGCGAGCTCATTTGCACCGATCCAACATCTACCTGCGGACACCAACTCCTAGTTTCTGAGCGAAGTTGGATTATGCTCAAGCGAGATGTATAATTATTGCACTGCCTTTACTTTTGTTGCATGTGTATTTTTAATGCCAAAGTCTGTAATTATTTAATGAATTGTTTGGTGTCGAAGATCTAGACAAGCCTAACAGCTTGCATCGTTGGTAAAACGAAGCAGTGTTACCGTATAAATGAATTTTGAAACTGAACTCGTTATACTTTTTCTAATTTTTCTTGTCATTTTTGGTTCAAAATTGGCTTTACTTTTTTCTCTAATTGCCAAGATTTATGCAGTTTTTTTCGTGTTTTATGTATAGTGTGTACATGCAACTTATAATTTTTTTGGGGGGAGGAATGTTGCTATGCTGCACTGATGAGATCTAGAAAGGTCGAAACGCGTCTACAGCTGCAAATGGGTAGATAAACCAGTGGGCGCTTAAAGTGATGGGTGGGGTTCTCTCCTTCCCTGTTCAGTTTTGTCATGAGTAGTATGGAATAAGGTTCAAATATCAGACTGAGTACCATCGATTGAACTGCGTGGCTCTTGTTAAACGTAGAAAATCTCGATTTAATATTGGTTCAACTTACAATTATTTTGTTGCTTTTAGTATACTCCCTCGCCTTGCGAATGTTTTTTTTTATGGTTAATGGTAAAACGTCATGCTTAGAAGCATTTACAAAGTTGACTTCCCGATTAGACCCGTAGCCAATCCACAAAATTAACACTTCGATTCTCTCAGTAAAATTAACATTTCAAGTCAAATTGAGCCGTAAATATGACATTCAAACAATCGATTCAGTTTCAAAGAAATGCAGCATATGAAGTGCTACTTAAATTTCTCTGTTGGCCGAATGGGTCGCGAGTTTACCTTGTAGCGATAGACTTGAATTGCTATTTACGGCTTCCCTGATTGACATTCATCATGAAAGAGCAGTGTGGGGAACAAGTTGTCAATTTTCCTTGGGAAGGCACGTAAAGGGATTAAGTTACCCATCTTCGGGTAGTTGCAGGGCGGGTGGTCGGCAGCAACTCCTAAGCGAGTTTTTACAGCCCTTTGTTTTTCCAAAAAAAGGAAAAATTATGCAACTAAATGATACCAATATTTATTTTTCTTAACGCTTAATCAACGGATCAACCAGATCAGAGTTAAGCCTTACGCTTCTGATTAAAAAACTTAGCTTAAAAGTCTACTAAACACGTTCGGTTTTTGTGCATCTATTACAGCTAGGTCGTATTAGTTTCGGGGCCTCATTCTTTTTTGTAGATCTGATTTTGACGTTCGCGGAAACCCTCATAGCCCCCCCTCCTCAATCGGCCCTGATCTATAGTGGATATGTTGTTAAATAAGTATATTTTTTTTATTTCGACTTGTCTTTAATATTTTGTATTAAGCGTAGGCTTAGTAATCAATCTTGTTTTATTGCGTACCAGAAATGTGGGAGTGATTTAATAAATTGCAAAATTAAAATCTTGATCTGGTTTTGCAACCAGATCAATATGTCAGAACGCCGTTTGAAATTCGTGTAAAAAAAAAAGATGAAACTCACTCGTTAAATCAGCAGATTTTTGGAAATGATATATGAGAAATTTCAACGAATTTTTATCAGTCTTTCTTGATTACAATCCGTAAAAATATTAACTTTAATGAATTTACTTTGTAATTAAGGCGCACACAAGTTAAAAGTCTGAATCAATCGTTAATTGGCTTTTTGCATTGCGTTGCAGAGTGAGAATGCCACTAGCTGGTAGCCGTGAATTCCTTCTGTCCTCTCACATTCGGCTTTGCTTAGCTAAAATAAACAACTTCGCATTGAGCTTTCGGGACGGAGATGCTTCAAAAAGTCTCAAATTTCTTCCAATAGTTCATAAGCTTTGATAGAAGTGTTTAAAAATTCTTAGTCAGCCAATGCACTATGCTCACTATCCAAACTGCTTCGGACTCCCCAGAAACGTCGCAGAGTGGCGAGCCGTTGGCGCCATTGTGTTCGATTTAATCAGCCCTGGCATCGAACCTAGGATCTCCTGCGCCAACAGCGTTCAGTGCAGGTTCAAGTTCTTCATTAATAGCAAGATAGCTTTATCCAAACGCAAGGAAACGTACTTCTCGTAAAATTGTGCTTCACCATATTATGATCGTATTACGCATAACTTATTAGTTAATGTGCTTCGGCACAATTATAAGGCAATCTTAAAGCTTTGTAGTTCACTTTGCTGTTGTAATATTTTTACCATCCTTCGCGAATTTTAACGAAATTTTGCAATAAGGAAAATAACATTTTATTGCACATTATCATCAGAAAGTGACGTTTCTACATCTAAGCACGAACAAAACTGAAACAAATAGAGCATAGCCATCAAGTGAGATGATTTTATAGAAATAATGGTGGATTTGAGGGTGGACTAATCGGGCCCGAGCCTACACTAAATTTTTAGTAGCAAGCACAACTACCCTAACGACATTTGCCTCGCGCAAAGCGGTAAGATAAGTAATTTTTCAATGTTTATCCTCTCCCCTACAAAAGGTTCTGGATCATCGCCCTGAGAGGTTTCCAGGTTAACATAGATCATCGAAGATATCGTAATCTGCTGATTCCTTGTCAATGACGTTGTTGGGTGAGCTGACCCCGTGTAAGGTGTCATATGTGACGTCATTAGCAGTGTCGTGTTGGTTGAGTTTTTTCTTTTCATTTTCGGACGCACTACTAGCACCCACGAAGTTCTTGCTATCAAACACGTCATCTTCTTCTATCAAAGAATCTGAAACAAATTAAAAAGCCACTAAAAACTTTAGTTCTCGTTTTGGCCCAAATATGTTTCGGTGTGCAAATCAACCGCTTTTTTCCCATATTCTAAAAATAACATATTGATTTTAAATTGCTTTTTCTGATCAGCGGTGCCACTTTTCAGTCTTACGTTCTTGTTACTTGCTCGTGATATAAGAAGCACATGCATCAAAGGCTTACAATTGTCCTTTGATCTTTCTGTTGGACTCTGATTTTGTATTTTCAATTTGCTGGTAGTAAGCCGTCCAACAAAGAAATCAGCGAAAAGCATCTTTATCCAAGAATGCAACAAAGATGTTTGACGTGGTGAAATCAAACCAATGATCTTGCGATCGATGCTTCACAAATCCAATACGCTTTAGTCACACCAACTGGCATTGGCGAGTCCAGACAGGCTAAGAGGGCCCACCCCCTTTCCCCTATAAATTTCCGTTTACACACATCATTGCATTTGTACTTCCTATAATTTCAGTCGTAAGAAAGGCAAAATCAGCATTTTTTTTTATTTTTAGCCTCTCTTTTCCCATCTAAAAAATTTCTGGATCGCCTCAGACTGTAGTCGGTCAGTAAATCTTAATAATCGCTATTACTTTAGCAGTGGGAGGCAATGACACTGGAAAAATTCAGATCCAATATTGTTTTGCCATAGTGACTGGCTCGCATGTATTGCAAACAGCAGCTTGATTTAAAAACATGACATAACAAACTTCAAATCCGTGGTATGTAAATTTGTGTATTCAGCTGGAACTTTTGCAAAAGAAAACTTAACTTCACTTACCTTGCTTGGGGACTTTTAGCTTTTTTCGCGAGACTCGTTTGGTGGTACGTGACAAACTACGAGGGTCATCAGATTCTGAACCTTGAACATTATTGACAAGACGCTGTGATCCGCGGGATGAGGAGCGCCTGATGATCCTTGGTGATGGCGATGATAACCTTTCACCTTCAAAACATAAACATAATAATAATAGTTAAAATAATAATAACTAATGCAACGATCAAAGTACAGTAGAATTCATCAATCACGGCTTCGGCTATAACGTCAATTCGCTTACAACGTCACATTTCGCTTGGTCCCGTCAAAATTCCTATCTTTTAAGTACATTTCAGTGCGCTTTTTACGGAATCGCTTATAACGTCAATTCGAATTTAACGGCACTCTTTTTTTATTCCCCAGATAATTTGTTCGTTTTTACCGGGGGAATGATGACCTCTATCTCGCTCGAATGATTGAGCGCTTTCAATGCGTAAGATGCCTATTGGAGTTGTGGCATTTGCACCTTTTAATTACACACTTTTCCCTCTGACTTGCGATCTAACTTCGCTACGGAAATGAAACGTTGTGTGGTTTTATGGCGCTTTATAACTACTGCAGGACTAAATTTTGTCAAGAATTTACTGACGTATTTTTATTCTCTGTTCATTTCATCCTTCGCGCTACACTGAATTGGTGAGCGTTTAGCAAGTGTAACAGCAGATACCAGTTTTAAAGCCTTTGGTTTGACCCGACTGAGAATAGAACCCAGTCTACCAGCTTCCAAGGCGAACGCTCTAACCACTACTGCAAAGTTGTCAGATGCTACGTATCGGAAAACGGCTTTCCGGCAATCATAAAATGAGACAGATAAAACTCTTTATCAACGCTTATGTCTTTGAAGGAGCGATGTCTTTGGAACTAAAAAAGCAGTTTTAGGACGATTTAGGGCAATTCGGCTATAACCTCAGTTTTTTTAAATCCCCAAGCAGTTTTTAAATCCTATAACGGCAGTTATAGACGAATTCTACAGTATAATACAATCAACATGAAAAAGTTTTTGATAAAAGAGGTCAAATCAACATTAATTTTCTTTCTATCCGGAGTATTACGTTAAAGCGTGTAACGAGTGGCGGGACCCATCTCCACGGACTAGCGTCTGAGCAGCGCAACTCCAAAGAATCGTCGCAGCGGTGACGACACTGCGTCCGATTTGATTGACTTGGGAATTCAACCCTAGACCTGCGGCACCCATTGCAATGTCTTATCAAATGAGCAAACCGGCCGTCCTGCTGGCAATTCACAACTGTGATACACAGAAATTCATTTTCATGCTGAAACAGCGCTCCTACATTCAACGAACTTACTGCTTTCGCTGCATCCACTCCAATCGTCATCAGATGAAAAGGTTTCTTCCTCATCCTCAGAACTATCATCGTCGAGAAATTCAAAGTTGTCCAACTCCTCTTCCAACTCGTTGATGTCGTCTGTAATATCGATGAAAAAACTGAGGAAACTAGATACTAGTTATGCAAACGTAAACTTCAGAGCATAAGATTTGACAGCTCAGATAGCCGAGTAATAAGAGCGTCTGCCTCTAGAGCTGCAGACTCGGGTTTGATTCCGAGTCGGGTCAAACCAATGCCTAAATTCGTATTCACAGCTTCCCTGCTTGTCCACCCAGCATTACGGGGACAGTGTGGAAAACAAAGTCGGCGAGTGTACTTGCTGTTCCGCTTGGAGAGGCACTCAGCGGGATTCCTCCTTATTGATGTGGTAGACAACTCCTAAGGGACTCCTAAGCAAGCGCGTGTCAGCTCTTTTCTCGATTTCTGGTGATAGGAAGATAAATATGCAACCAAATACAAATATAAGTTTAGAAATTTACAACCAAAAAATGAACAACATCTTTGTCAAGTCAAGAATAAAAAAGTAATCCTAAATTGTATTAGCTGATCGCCATTTACTTCATTTCTAACATTAACAGGCCAAAAACATACCATAAAAAATTTTAGTTAAATGGGCATTATACAAGTAAAGAGATGAGAGTTGCAAAGGGCAGTATAACTGGTTCTTTATTAGCAGAAGTCTGCTTATGAAAAGGGTTCAAGCTCGATTTCTAGCAATATCATTAAACTTCAATTAGACGTTCAAAAAATGCCCTCTTTTTTTAGCTGTAACTTTCTTCAAATCAAAAAAATCAAATCTTCATTATAGTCGCGGTATTACGCCGAAGCGTGTAACGAGTGGAGGGGCCCATCTTCGCTGCTTCACGCTCGTGCAACACAGCTCCAAGAAACGCCGCAGCGGTGGCGAGCCGTTGGAGACACTGTGTTCTATTTAACCCCAGACCTACCGCACCGATTGCAATGTCTTTAACAACTATGCTAACTGACCGGTTAATGACCGTAAACCGTTTTCCACTAACCGTACGATTTTGTCCGCTTTAAGTCGAACTGAGCCAAATTTGCCATGGCTAAAAGATCTTCGTTTTCCTGCATTTCAGAACCTTCCCCATCTACCCGATGCATATCCAGTTTCAAACTTGCTGCTTTTCTCTTCTCATGGATCTCTAATGAAATTTTCTCCAAGTTCGCCAACGAAGATTGATATCTGGATTTTGCTTCCTTTATCTTCTGATGAACGTCGTTCACACGTCTTTCTTGTTTCTACAAGATGTTAGAACTTGTAGATTTCTATTTTCATCATTTTTATCTAACTCTGACGAGAAAATGACGGGGCGCTCTACACAGGACAAACCCAAACTAGCCTAAAATAGGAGCTGCCTTTGTTTCAAGAGTTTTCCGGTTGAGTTTAGCTTGCGACTTCTTCGATTAGCTGTATGTGAGCCTCCAACTAAGCAGAGACAATTTTCATGAAGCATTTTATCTAAGAACGCAACAACGAGACTTGGGTGGGAGTTGAACAGTCAACCTTGAGATTATGGCTATCATAAAAACGAAGCTACGAACCACTAAAACACACAGCCGACTTGCTTGCTAAACACGAATCATCTACATATACTTGAAACCGGTTAGACTACCTGTAATTTGAGTTCTAATTTTTCTTTTGCTTCGTAATAGCTTCTCGTTTTATGGATTGAGTTTTTGTGTTTTCTTTTCAACTTATTGGCTTTGTTTTGAAGACATTCGTATCTGAGGGCGGCTTGCTGATGGATCTTTTCACTTCGGCTTCTTTATAAACAAACACATGTCGTTGATTTAAGGACATGTAGAGACCTACCTCTACCATTACAGTGATTTGAAAATTATCTTTGTCAAAAAATCTCGCTCCAAAAAAGTTACATAACATGCATAATGTCAGTTGCTATATAACCAGAACAAACAAAATTACATTTGTTAGTTTAATGCCAACAAACGATATCTGTAACGTGGATTATTTTACAAAACCTGTTTGTGAACTGAAATGCCGCTTACCGTAGTGGTAATAACATTGTTATCGGTATGGTAGGTGAGGGTTCGATTTCAGGACTGGTCAAATCGGATACAGTGTTGACAACACCTCGTAAGCGCTTCGACTTTTCTTCGAAATTCGAAGCTGCGTTACTTTGGAACCCTTTTTGCGTTGAATATAGTTAAAAACATTTTTTCTGGGGCCCCCCAGGTATTTCATTGGGAGGACCTCATATAGAACCCCTACTTTAAGATAAATGTTCTCTGCTTCAAACGTAGTAACTTAATTCAATGATTTTGTCACTTTATTGCGCCAGTGTCCTTTTTAGTCTCCACATGAAACTGCAGTACCGAATCCTAAAAGAACTAAACTACCAGTTGAATGATAAATAATTTCCGAAAAAGCCTCATCAACCATTCAAAACTTCCGAGGTGACTTTTCTCCTTACTCCAGCAGCTGCTAGAGCCTGGCACGAACTGTGCTTGACCACGCTTTTTGTTTTTGCGTCCAACAAAAAAACAAAATAGGCTTTCACGTATTAGATGCATCCTGGCAATGAGTTCAGTGTTTGTAATGACTAGTGAGGTACATTGATTGAAAATTAAGCTATTTGGATACGCCCGAATAAAATTCTATTAGTGCCAGTAGCTTATTCAGGGGTAGCCTTGTGCTATGCCACCCCCTACCCCTGCCTCCTTTGTTTTTTAGCAAAGAAAGGCTAAGTGAGTAAAACATGCCCGACTCTTTTTTTGATGGCCTTTGCAGCTTACGCCCCCTTTTAAAATTTCTCGCTACGCCACTGATCAGCACGTACATGAACAACTCACCGGTCTTTTTCTGCCTGCATGAAGCGCATGGTTTGAATATTGAGCATTTCTTGCCAGGCAGCATCCACATGGTGGTCAGTAAACTCGGATAGCCTTTGTTCCGCCAATGAAATCGTTTCTTTAGCCGCACGATGAACACCGTTTGATTTTTGAAAGTTCTGAACTGCTCTCTCCAGAGCAGCATACGCCTTTAAAATGCAAATATAATCTAAAATAATGCGTAAAATGTCAAATGATAATCAGCTCTACAAGCATATATCTGGAGCAGTGTTTCTACACCGTTGATCGACCGAACCCCCAGTGTTTGACGGAGCTGTCTCTGGGGTTCGGTGGAAGTCCTTCAAAATCCTAATTCTTTCAGGGGTGTACCCAGGGGGCCGCTGGCCCCTTGAATTTGGGGGAAAATTGGACGTCACGCAGTCCGTTTCTAGGGTTCGGTTGAGACTGCCACGAAGTTGTTAGGGTTCGGCCGCTTGGCACGAGTTAAGAAACACTGATCTAGAACATGTTTTTATCGGACCATACATCTTGAGCACGCTTTTATTCGCTCCAATGACCGGACTAGCAATGATCCACATCTGGTAAACATGGCTTGAGCGTACTGGGCCTAACTACGATTTTTATATTAACCACCAACAGAGTTGGCATCATAGTTGAAGTAAGCATCACGGTAATCTTGAATTGCAAAGCCTGGTGACAGATTTGTACATAAATCTTATCGTACACCTCGAAATTTACGTTCCTATCACAATATCAGTTTTTTGAGCAGAAAACTTTGCACTCCAAGGTCGCCTACTGCACACGAATTTCAATGTATAAGCGTGTACATGAAAATTTTTATAACCCAGACAAGGAAAAAGGAAAGCAACACCTTTTTCCCAGCAGAAAGCAAACGACCAAAGAGTAGAAAGCACGACTGTACGCTGAGCCTGTCCATTTGCGAAGCCATTCGGATATGTAGAATACAAAGACAACGCTGATGCCGTCATTGTAATCAGGTTTAAATCTACAGCATTTTTTGAATAAGACACAGAAAAAAAAAAATGTCGTTATTAACAACAGTCACCAACCTGTTTAACCTCTTTATTTGTGTCGTAATAAGAACGAGCTTTCTCTATAGATTTTCCGTATTTCTTAGCGTATATGGACAGTTGCTGGGTAGCATCGTGTAGCAGGTTCGTGAACTTGCTTCGTTCTTCGGACACTTCGTTCTCCCACCGGTTGATATCATCAGTCGCAGCATTTAGTGAATCTAGTTCATCCTGAAAATCCAAGAGGATTACGGAAGTGTTTTTATTGTTTTAACTAATTGTATAGCAATGCAATCGCTTGTATCTTCTCGTCCAAGATTCGCTTCGCAAAGTGTCTTGTATTCGATTGACAGATGATTTTTTACTTGCGATTGTTTTTCGCGAGCCCGTACTGGTTTGTTCACTTAAGCTTGTTGCAATGTTATTTGGGAGATTTTAGCGCTCATTTGGTGGGACATTAATATACATTAAAATATTAACTTATAAAATGCTTTGACAAATATGCCCATTGTGACTTAACTGTTTACACTAATACTTTTCACCGCAAACTTAAACTTCTCAGAGTGTGGGTACGACATTGACCACTGATAGGGTAATAAAAAGCTCTCCCATAATACTTTTTAATAATAAGGAAGAACAAAATAGGGAGCTCTACGGAAATACGGCGCGGTCAAACTAGACGTAGCTTCCAACTATTTTTGTCGGGTGGTATACGATAACACCATTACTTTTAAAACCATTCCTTAACTATCAGGAAAGTCTCGTCAGCTTTGCTATGCACAGCCAATCCAGGCTAGAATAATTCAAGATTGTGAGAGCTCTTTGTTACATTGCTCATCCTATATATATCTCAACTTCATTCTTTGCTAGCTTGCTCTTTCCCATTAGCAGGCGACCAGCCACAAACAACGATGCCCAGCAAAAAGGCCAATAAGTTCTAAACCACAACTAAGTTATTAGTAGCCCAACTACATCACTACAGGGCCCCATGGCCACTCTATTGTACGATTTGGCACCTCAAGGAGAATATGTGACTGAAAAAGCTAGAGCAGCTATAACAACAAACTTCAAGGTTGTTGCAAGCATGACGATGGTAATTTGACCAAACCACTGCGGATAAAAGCAAGAGACAATTTCGCGTGGGTTGTTTATACGTTTCAATTGCACCTGAAAATGCGTGTGTAGCCATAGAAACCGCATTAATAAAACCAATCGCCGATTTATTTCAACACTGCAACGATAATAAAATGCTGCAGGGATTTTCATGCGAAGTCCTAGAGTTCACTAAAAAAATAGACGGAGAGTTCTCGTGTAAATTACATTATACCACAAGTCACAACTATTCATCTTTAACATACAGTATTGCATTTGTTCGGGTTTAAAATTTCAATAACCTAACTCTAAAAATGTCCAACCTTCACTCGAGGATCTACTTCGTCTTCGATTACGTCATCAGCTTGTAACGTCATCACAACACCAACAAGGGCGATATGCAAACCTATGACACCAAGCTGCAAAACCGTAAAATGCTTATTGACATTTTTTTGTCAAAATATAGGCCTAATGATTAATCGCTGCAGACTAAGACACATGCCGTTTACCGACACATTTTAATGTTTAATTACAAACAAAATAGCCAAAACAAATTGAAAGATATTCAAATATAAAGACGTTTCGGTTAAAATACAGAACCCATAGTCAATCTAAAAAAATATACATATAAAAGTTTAATCACTAGGTGTAAAGCTGACAAAATGTATAAAAACATACCAGTCAAATTTATGAACTTTTTTATACAATTTTTCAGCTTTACACTTGGTGATTAAACTTTTATGTATACATATTTTTAGATTGACAATGGTTACCGGTAGTGTATTTTAACCAAAACGTTTCTATATTTGAATATGTTTTAGTTTGTTTTGGCTATTTTATTTGTAATTAAACTTTCTAAAATTTCCATCAACCATACTTCTAAATGTTTGCAACAGCTGCATTTAATATTGCCGATATGGTTACCGGTACTTACAATTTAAAATGGAATCGTTCTAGACATTTAAACCTGAACAAATCAGCCATTTTTTCTTTACGCACTATAAGTCTACAACCTTGAGCAAGTTAAAGATGATACGAAGAATTAGAAGGGTACTATAGATCATAGATACCTGTCCTAGAGCTCACAAAACTTTAAGGCCACAATCAAAGAAGGCAGATTGACTCACGCATTCATTTCAAGTATCTGGTGTTAAAATTCTAACACAACGCACTGGGACGTTAGGTCTCCGCAACCAGAATGTTCGTAAGGGGGGGGGGTAAACATATTTTTGTGAGTACTTTATTAGTTCATTGTAGCTAATAATTTTCTAGTATTACGTCTGACTGGCCCGCGAGATGACGCAGGTCTCCTCTATTTCTACAAGGAAAAGCCACGGCTAATATTTTTGCTCAAATCGGTTACCTGTGGGTTAAGTCACAAAAAAGCTTAGCGTTATGTCCAAAACTAGTTCCACCAGACAAGCGATGTTTTTGTTGAAACTGAAAATTTAGTTTATAAACTATCCCACAGCGGCACACAAATAGTCTTTTTAACTTTTTTTCAACCAAAGGTAAGCTCATCTTGCTATCTATTTCAACGAAGAATAAATAATGCAAATTACTTGAAAAAACTTGTGCGACAATGGTCAACTTGCAAAGTTTCAATTTGCAAATGAGAGGTCTTGATACTGCAGCAATCTTGGACTCGGTGCTTGTTGTCAACGTCATCAAATCAATTTAAACAATAAAATGAGATCTTCTTGTGGCACTTGTGGCATATTCATTTAAAACATTTCCCTTATCAACTGATTGTTCTCGGGGAATTGGTAGCAAAGCGAGACCGGTTAACCATTGTTTTGACCCGTTAACGATTATAATTTACAAATGATTTTAATTTACAAATACCGGTATCAGCCAAGAGGACTGCATTTTTGTTGTTTTAACCTCGCTCATAACTGCAATTAACGATATTCTCCGACATGGAAATTCATTGATTGTAAAAATGCCTCAGTAAAACGTAAATATATATTGTCTGTCAGGAGCGGATCGATTAAATTTTGGTGGGGAAATGCGGTTTTGAATTCAACACGTTTAGACTCGGAAAAGGGCGTCGTCGTCGTCGTTTGGCGGGGCATCTCTTCCAAGACAGATGGAAGGACCAAGGCCGAGGGTTTATCCTTTTACCACCCTGGCCACCAAACTGCTTGGGTCAGATGCTGACTGTAAGGGACTTCAGCCAGCATCTTGTTTCGTCATCCAAAACCATTAGACCAAACA
This sequence comes from Trididemnum miniatum, assembly GCA_964006365.1. NCBI lineage: Eukaryota > Metazoa > Chordata > Ascidiacea > Aplousobranchia > Didemnidae > Trididemnum > Trididemnum miniatum. The sequence continues at coordinate 16,178,758 of OZ023243.1, read as the reverse complement.
TACCTCGGGGTGCTCGATGTATGGGACACTGTGAGATGATGTGATCTGCGGTTTGTTCACTGGCACCACACTCACAATCCGCTAGAGGAGCGAGACCCCATTTGTACATGGACGAACAGAAACGTCCAACACCAGAACGCAGACGGCTGAGCTTGACCCAGGCTGCCCTCGGCAGACCCATACCCAAGGGTCTGAAGCTAGCCTTGGGAATGATAGCGTGGAGTGACAATGCGTTGGCAGAGTACTCCATGTCCCATTTCGTGTTCGTCCACTTGGCTGCACGGACGTCCATCTCAGAAAGACTGTCTAGTAATTTCCGAGCAGCAGGTACAAATGAGCGTCTAGATTTCAATCTCTCCCTACATATGTCCTGTGACTCATGAAACTGGCCATGTAAAATGTGGTCAGGGTCCAGGGAGCTGCGGTTGGCTAGGGAGAGTGTCGCTCCTTGGCGGCGAAGCTCAGCTGGCTGGATGCCTGAAAGAGCCGGAAGGTAGACCGATAGAGTGGGACGCAGGCACCCAGTGACAATGCGCAAGGCGTCATTTATTACACTGTCGATAAGCCGTATGTGCACGCTGCGGCACCAGACTGGTGCGCAGTACTCGGCGGTCGAGTAGACCAGAGACAGGGCAGCTGTGCGTAATGTCTTAGCGCTAGCACCCCAACCTGTTCCAGCAAGTCGCCTCAACAGTGAGACGCGAGCACATAACTTCTTGCGCAATGCTTCCAGGTGAGGACGATATGTGAGCGATCTGTCCAGTTTGACCCCAAGATAAGTGGGAACTGGACAGAAAGGTAAGGTCTTACCGATGTTACAGACCTTAAGCTCACGCTCAGCCTCTCGATTGTGGAGGTGAAAGGCCGCCGTCACCGTTTTAGTGTGGCTAAGCTTCAATCGCCAGGTCTGGAGATATTCCGAGAGTGTAGTCATGTCCTGGCTTAGAGTCCTTTCCAACTCCTTCCATTCTCCAGATGTATAAAGTATCGCCAGGTCGTCGGCATAGGCGAACTTCTTGGAGGTTATGGAGGGGATATCATATGTATAGATGTTGAAAAGGAGGGGGGCCAGGACCGATCCCTGGGGGACGCCATTTCTCAGGCGCCGTAACCTGCTAGGCTTGCTGTCGCCAGTTGTAAGGGTGAAGCTTCTGTTGCGGATCAGCTCCATAATCATACGAACCATGATGCTGCATGGAAAAGGGCGTAACTAGGCTATACAAGCGCTTTGAAAATGTTTCATGTCAGGGGCGTATTAAGAAATTTTTTCAGGGACGGGGGCATTAAATTTCGACATTTTTTAAGCGTATTTTTTCCGGCAGAATTAATTTGAAGCAAATTGAGGAACAAAAACGACTAAGGGGGGATCCGGGGGCATGATATCCCGAAAATTTTTCGAAAATTTACGCACTGTAATGGCCATTTTAGTGCTTTTTGAACAATTTTCTTGGCGCATAGGCGAATAAATGACTAGCACCTAATATACTTGCATTAAAAGCAGGTTTCAGAAAGACGTTTCAGAAACCTGATTGAAAGTACCTGTAGTTATGAAACCGCTAATCGTTCTTTTAGTGATACACAGCGTAGAAGAAGCGAGATCGTAAACCAAGCGAAAGAACGCGGGTAACAAGGTTACCACTTGGAGGCCGCGGTGCTGACCGCTGACGTCTCAATATTACCACAAACGGAGGTTCTAAATCTCAACCAGCAAATTTAAATATGCGTTCATAATTTATTCTTGACGTACTATACAGGGCTGCGAACTCGAACTTGATCATTCTGCCAAACTCGAACTTGAACTCGAAAAAATATTTTTGCTGAACTCGAACAAAACTGTTCGAATTCGAGTTCATTGGAAAGACATTTAAATTGTTGAAAAGAAATAAAAGATCACTACGAAATATAGTTTGTTGCTCAAGCAGTCACAATCCGTGTAAATTGAAGTTATGATTTAACCAAAAGAAAAGCTGCATGTCGTTTATTTGTTCATGCCAATGCGGTCTATATATTTATTTTTTTAATTGCATGAGCACGGACGGTAAAAAAATTGTCTCGATTTTGGATATTCATCTGCCTGAACTCGAACTTGAACTCGAAAAAGCTTATTTTTGTCGAACTTGAACTTGAACTTGTAAAAATGAAATTAGAGAACTCGAACTTGAACTCGGACTTGCTAAAATAGGTTGAACTCGAACTCGAATAAAATTCGATCGAGTTCGCAGTCTGGACTATACTACGACAGAGTAAGGGCAACTATTATAACTGTTTTATCGTGTTTGTACTGTATTTCCTCTCATACTTATCATGGTCAAGATTGTTTTAGACTTCACATTACAGCTAGCTCCGCTTGTGCTGTAATATGTTAGTATGGAAACTGTAGCGTATCGTCACCTACAACTTTCCAAGCGTGAGACAAAAATTTACTGCAACTAAAATTCTTCAAACGCAGTAGATGCTGCATCAGCTAACATGTTTACAACCTGTGAATTCCTCTTACATCGCAACTGCATCTAGTCAAACATTAACTCGTAACCATTCCCGCGAACACCTCAACTATGACGAATTCTGACGTAACAAATAGCCGCAAAATGTTTATTTCTGCAATGATTTCTGCAGCCATTCCGGAAGCAATAAATTGCAAACACGAGGCAGGAAAAAATAGCTGCTAGGCTGAAAGGCGACAACTTCAGCTCAGCTGTTGAAAAAGTGGGGTTCGATACTTTATCGGATCTAATCAACGGCTTTTAAATCCTTAGCGTCGTAAGTGGTGTGAAGAACATACATAACTGCTTTTTGTAACACTAAGTGCGCTCGAATTCTTGGCATTGCGACACTATTTGTCATCAAATTCCATAAAACAGCATTTCATTTAATGAAATCCCATCATCAGTTCTGAAAAGTACCCCTGATAACATACTACAAGCACTAGCTCATATGTTTAATCTTTCTTTAAGTTGTGGAGAATATATTTCAGCTTTTAAAGTTGCAAAAGTCGTTCCATCAGTGTTTAAAAAAGGTAGCCCAACTTACAGGCCCGCCGAAAGGTGGGGCAAAAGGGGTCACTGTCCGGGGACACAGGGGTCCCGGGGTTCAGAATAGTCAGGTTTAGAATGCAAAATTCATCAGCTCAAACTACGGCCTGCGGACGCCATGATGTTTTTTTTGATTTCGGACCGAAATTCGAACATCTGCGGACGCTATGACCTTATTTTGCTCATCGCTAGATGTTAGCCGAAATTTGAACATCTGCGGAGGCTATGACCCTTTTTTTGCTCATCACTTGATTTTGGGCCGAAATTCGAACATCTGCGGACGCTCTTTTTATTTTTTTGCTCATCACGTGATTTTGGGACACCACTGACCAAAGGACCCAAACGAAATTTTTGCCCCAGGGCCCGAAATTTCTCTCGGCACCCCTGCCAACTGAGGTGAATAATTATAGGCCAATTAGTTTGTTTCCAGTAATGTCGAAAGTATTGGAAAAAATAATGCACCGTCGTGTAACTTCGTTTTTGACCCAACAAATTTTTTTTTTTTAATTGCAATTTGGTTTTCGAAAAAATCATGCCACTAGTCTTGCTATTTGCTAGTACCTTGCCTACTGAGTACATAGTTGAAGCGTTTGAAAATCGGAAGAAAGTTTTGGGTGTATTTTTAGATCTTTCAAGGCTTTTGATACTATAGATCATATACTCCGGCAGCCCAGAGGTCTGAGCCTAGCTGAAAGCTTACCAATTTTTATCCCTATTATCGTTTAAAGTGCTTCAAACCATGCACGAAACCAGATTTCTGCCGGGTCAAAAGTGGTGGGTGTGGCCAGGGTGAGGGGGTAAAGAGGGTAAAATCGTTGAGCTGGCACAACAAATTACTTACCCTATAAAAGTAGTTTTAGTCGTTTATAGTCGCAGTAGAGCTCTCATTTTGGGCTTAAACGAAAGAAAAAAAAAATACAAAATATATTCAACAAAAAAATTTCAAGTTTATTTTATTATGACGTCATGATATTTGAGCTTGAATTTGATTTTGCTCAATTTTTTGTAGTCGGCGTGCATAACTTTAGCTATAGCGTCTAAGTTTATTGAAGCAAATTAGTAAAACTTGTTCCAGCAGGAAAGCAGTTTCTTACCCACAAAATGAAACTATTTGGACGCTTTTATGATGAACACAGACAAAATAACGCGCTAATACACAAAGACGCTTGGTTAATTTTGGACGCTTTTTCATACAACGCGGGTTCCGCATGACTGATTTCTCTATGAAATTGCATGGCGTTTGGACTATTTTATGTTGGGATACGTTTCTTTCGCTGTATTTTTCAAGAAAATTGCAAATAATTAATGCGAGGTATAAGGATATAGACTTATAGAGGGTTTCAAATTTAGATATAGAGATATAAAAGGCTTCAGTTACAAGCACCCCAAAGTTAACGATTTTTTGTGAATTGAATAACACCAATACGAAAAACCCACGGGTAAGTTAAATGTTGGTTTCATCAATCACTTAGTTAATTTGTTTGCAATTTCGTATCTCGAATTTGAGTTAATTCTACTTTAATCTATGGAGGATCACCAGGTTTAATTGATAAATTGGATTACCTCGTTCGATTATTTCCATAAACCCTGAAAATAATAATATTAAAATATTATCGGAATTTATTTCACGATAGCCAAATCAAGTTTTCGCTTATTTACTGTAAATTGCATCATATAATATTTTTTATTTCGCTGTTTAGTCCTAATTGCTAAATTCATCATGTTTTTGCATGACTTTGCCCAAAAGTTTAGCGGATCGCGAGTCGTAAACGGAACAAAATATTAACGAAAGTTAATCTCTAAAACCTGAAATTTTGACGTTATTTTTACCTTATCACTAAATAAAAAGTAGGTTTCATCGCGATGCTGTGCCCATCTATACATCAAAAACTTATCCATAATTATGGAGATCAGTACTTCAAAAAGTGCTCGTACTCGAGTACAGCTTTTTTGAGTACTTGTACTGGAAACTTTTAATCTCAAGAAGTACTCGTACACGAACCTAAAAGTACTCGGATTCGGTCTACAAATCAATCGAGTACACGGGTACTTTGATTTTTATAAATTTTCGTGCGTATTATTATAAGTCAATCATCAGTCAATAAGACAAAATTTAGTGACAAAAAATTGAATCAACAACTTCAAGAAAAGGGATTCCAATTTATTCAGCAAAAGCCTGCAACTGATTTAAAGTGTAAAGTTTAACTGCGAAAAATGTACTCGATACTCGTACTTGTAATAATCGTACTCGAAGTCAACCGCCAGTACTCGTACTCGAAGATTCTCGAGACAAGTACTCGATACTCGTACTTGAAGCTTGAGCACTCGACTCCATCACTGAATATGTACCCGCCAAAATGTCTCTGGTTCGCATTGGCCACAGAGCTGAAATATTATTTCATGCCCTCCATGCCTTCTGCATAACAGAACAGCGACATGGTAGGCTATGCTTTTTCAAATTAATTAGTTACGAAGTGGCATAATACCACGAAAGCCATTTTAATAAATGTAGTACCATATCACAAATGCTCTTTTACCAGAAAATCACACGTTATCCCTAGTCAGGTTATTTATCCACCTGCATGTAGAGTTTTGTAGACTTGTAGAAAACCACTAACCAATTAAATTCTTTACATGTCTAATAGAGATACAACTTCCCTGATAGCTTAACATGCTATGGTTAATAAACTTACTCATAGACACGTAAGAAAACAAGTACGGTTGTACACGAATCGAATACTTCAATTTCTGCTAGCTAAGACGATTAGGTCATTGCGATGAATATGTCAGAAAACAACCATGCAACTGATGGAAAATGGAAGAGATCCAGCGCACTCTGTTTCTTCCTGATCAGAAAGCTAATGCTGAGTCGCAGTCGCAATTGCGTAAAAGCAAACTAATCATGTGCTGCAAAACACCTTGCGACCATATGACTCCCTTGAAAATTTATGTCTGTTACTTTAATAAACAAACTAGTTTTGGTTCATCAATTTATTGACCCCAACGGTCCGTTTCACGCTAATACGCGATCATCAGGAGGTCTAAAACAACATACAATGTTAAACTACAGGTACTCACCAAAATCCAAATTGCAAAAATTTTCAAAACTTTATGGAACTAGCTTCACGCTGCCTACTAAATTCTCCACAACTAACACATAAAGATAGGCAGTGTCTAAGTGCGCCACCGGAAAATCGAGCTCCACAAAAGAAAACATAGAACTCCATTGCCCGCAACACTACGCTCCGTCACCCCCTATCTTCCTTTAGAACCGGTAACTTAAATTATCCTGCCCAACTCCTTGTGTTGTTAATTATGCAAAATATGAAATCAGCTGATGCCCAAAACAAAGTATTATTACGAGATATAAAAGATTATGACGTCGGGTTTTAGCAGTATGCGAGCTGTAAAACGTAGAGATCGAAATTATATTTAAAAACAAAATTACTACGATAAGTCACAGAAAAGAGATTCCAAAAGGGTTGGGTAGGATCAGCGTGAAGCAAACTAAACAGCGTTAAAATACAAAATAAAATTTCTATACATGCCTACACAAATAAGTCGAATTTTACGTTCTTCAACTTGAATTTATTTTTATGCCTACATTTTGCCATAATCTCGGATCGTTTGTTCAGTACATTATTGTCCTTCCCGGCAGTTAGAATAATGAACTTCTCATCGAGGCATAGGTTGCATCTTCTCATCCCACATTTATAAGGTGCTGATTTCTTTTTTATAGACCATTTAACGATAGGATTGCCATTATTATTAATTGACGACCAGTAAAATTTGGTCAGTTCGGTAGCATTAGCCTTATTTGGATGTCGCAATGTGTGCGTGTGATTGTTGAATCTAGATTTAAACTCAGGTTCGCAGCTGCCATAGTAGATTTTTGTATTGGATGCTGATGAATGTGAACGTTGTAGTTGGTTACTTAGTGAAATAAGACGGTTACTGGCGGACGATGATGATGATACGTCAATATTCGGCGAGTTGACAGGTTGGACAATACTCGCATTTGGATGCGAAGCGGTGCTATTTGCCGTACTGCGGATAGCCGCAGAAGGAGTTTGCTGTTCAGATATTTCAGCTTTATATACAATGGAGCGGACATTGCACATACCATCCATAGGACAGAGCGACTTATCTCGGCAATTGCACGCTTTTATTTCACATTCGCGATCAGTGGAAGTCTGCAAAATTTGCTTATTATGTGTATTATGAATGGATCCAATATTCGGCATGCAGCTGTAGCTTATTTTGATGTTGTTTTTGTTGCAGACCTTCTTAAGCTTGTGGTTCCCATTAAAATGTTTCTGAACAAGTCTCAGAAATTCTTTTCCGAATATTCGTTTTGACATGTGAGCTGAATGAGGGGTTGAACCAAGAGATATTGCGTAATCTGTTCCGCTTATTGCTAGACAGTTTCGGTGTGTAGTCTAAAGCCTCATTATAACCGCTTTTTGCAAGCGCCTCCTGATATTCCGGAATAGCTTTGGTAAACTCCTCTTTACTAGAAGATATTTTAGAGATTCATTACCCAATCATCTTTGGCAAGTTCTTAATAATGCTCTTTGGATGATTTGACTTAGCATTAACATACAGCAAAGTGTTATTTGGTTTTTTAAACGGCCAGAATTTACCGGTATATAGGTTGAATGTAACATCCAAAAAGTCAACCTGATGCAAATTTGATTCTGTGGTTATTTTTAACCCAAACTGTTTGAATACGGCGGCGATAGTTTTCCTGAACTTCTCCATGTCAGGGCCGGACATATTACGCAATATAGCAAGCCCGTCATCCCTGTACAATCCAACCAAGCTCTTATCAATTATTTTCGACAGATTATCCAGTATAAACAAACCCACCAACTCACAAACTTCCGCATTATCATAAGATCCCATTGTCACATCAAATGCCTCGTTAGTTTTCTTAACCCATGTACTACTATCGTTAAATAAGACAGATTTTCTGCAACGCCTAATAATTTCCAGCTGATCGCTAGAAATCACATTAAAAGTCTGAGCAAATTTCAATGAGAGATTAAGCAGATTTTCTGATATAGATGGATAAAATTCTACGATGTCGAATTTGAAAAACTTGCACATGTCTTTGTTCGATAAGCTTTTGTACCAGGATATAACGGAGTCAGTACTCCGCCATTGTAATAATTTTTTTAAATATAATTTCGTAGTAATTTTGTTTTTAAATATAATTTCGATCTCTATGTTTTACAGCTCGCATACTGCTAAAACCCGACGTCATAATCTTTTATATCTCTTGATAATACTTTGTTTTGGGCATCAGCTGATTTCATATTTTGCATAATTAACAACACAAGGAGTTGGGCAGGATAATTTAAGTTACCGGTTCTAAAGGAAGATAGGGGGTGACGGAGCGTAGTGTTGCGGGCAATGGAGTTCTATGTTTTCTTTTGTGGAGCTCGATTGTCCGGTGGTGCACTCAGACACTGCCTATCTTTATGTGTTAGTTGTGGAGAATTTAGTAGGCAGCGTGAAGCTAGTTCCATAAAGTTTTGAAAATTTTTGCAATTTGGATTTTGGTGAGTACCTGTAGTTTAACATTGTATGTTGTTTTAGACCTCCTGATGATCGCGTATTAGCGTGAAACGGACCGTTGGGGTCAATAAATTGATGAACCAAAACTAGTTTGTTTATTAATAGGCTCTGGTCACCTGATCATCGAGCACTGTTTTTGCTTATGCAAGTTATTTCTAACTTATTCTGATTGTCTGTTACTTTAGGTAGGCGTTCTCCATAGATTAGCAACCACTGCTACGTACGTATTTTTCTACGTTTTTAAATATTAGTTTAATTAACGTCTTTCAATAAAATTATTTAACCAGTAGATATTGGTGCATTTATTCGGTGGAAAAGTTGAAGTGCGAACAACAAAATTGATGTCCCAGATTTCTATTTTAGTTCTGTGGCCAATACAAAGACTCTTGCTTGCTTTGAATATACGCCATAGCTACTAAAATAATCGTCAACGAAGTTTGGTCATAATTTGATAATGTGGAAAATGGTGGGATAAAGCTCAATCTTAAAAAATGCATGTATGGGACAAAAACAATGCAAACATTCCAAAGTCAATGGTTCTGCAGTCTAATTACATTTTTACAGCATCTTGCAATATTTTTTCACAGTTATGAAAAATTTGTGCAGCTTAATCCACACCAGTTCTTATGAAGGTGAAGACGAGGAATGTTTGTGACAACTTAGCAACCATTTTTTGAACAATTTCTAAGACAGAAATGAAAAGTTATCGAAATGAAAAATTTAGCAATGTCGCTATTGACTGTAACAAAAGTATATAAATTTCATATTTCCACCGGATAAGTTTTTGATGTAGATGGGCACAGCATCGCGATGAAACCTACTTTTTATTCAGTGATAAGGTAAAAATAACGTCAAAATTTCAGGTTTTAGAGATTAACTTTCGTTAATATTTTGTTCCGTTTATGACTCGCGATCCGCTAAACTTTTGGGCAAAGTCGTGCAAAAACATGATGAATTTAGCAATTAGGACTAAACAGCGAAATGAAAAATATTATATGATGCAATGCAAATTACAGTAAATAAGCGAAAACTTGATTTGGCTATCGTTAAACACTGATTTTGTTGGACTTGTATACCGGGCATCGCAGTCTAGGCTAGTAAGGCTAAGTCAAGTTCTGCGCTGTTTGTTCTTCCGGTACGGCAAAAAACGGAGACACAAAAAATCTACTCTCCAATTTTATTTTTGACGTTTCGCTTGGCAATGAACGCCAAGCTTTATCAGAAAATACAGTGACCTGGGAAGGAAATCAACCCAGGTCGAGAACAGTAAAGCGTAGTAGCACTGATTTAACTGAACTGATTAAAAAATTACGAAGTGTAAATTGGATCAACCCGATTAACTATTGCGTCACAAAAAGGCGAAATGCGTGAATAATCATCAAATTGTTATGTGTAATACGAAAAAACCGGTATATAAACTACAGAGATTAAATTGCATTAAAATCATTAAGCCAATGAACGATAAACATTTGGGAGACTGTCGCCATCAGACCTGTTCATAACCTTAGGATGGGCATTGATGAACCAAGCTTAACGTTATATGTTCAGCGACAAAACGTTATAAGGAAACAGCGACAAAACGTTATATGTTCAACGTACAGTATAACGTTTTGTCGCTGTTTCCTTATTTTTAACCAAGCTGTTTTTTGTGTTGATGATGGCGTTGTTTTATGGTTAAAAATAAAAAATCCTACTACTACTACTACTAAAAGCTTCCGAGATGAGTCATTTAGAATAATTGTTCTCCACTTTCAAAATTTCCGATTTCTCCCAATCAATGGTATGGTTAAAGTCCATCGCATGTTCGCAAAGTGCAGAACGTTCCGGTCTCAGCTAGCTTGTGGCTCGCTTATGATCGGCCAGTCGTGACTTTAGGCCACGTTTGGTTTGACCAATATAAACGATAGTCACAGTCAGAGCAAGAGATCTGGTAAGCAACACAACTCTTATCTTCTGCGGTGTACGGATCTTTAGGGAAGGGAAAAATGTGGCGAATGGTTTTTACAGGTCTCATGGCAACACCGACTCCTGCCTCGTTCAGAACTCGTCTAATTCTTTGTGATGTACCTTGCACATACGGAATAGAAGTGAATTGTTTGAATAGAGAGTTGTGAGTTTGAGAGCGTTTGTATTTGCGAGAGAGAAAAGTAGCTCTGGTAGGAAATCCGTTAAGTTGCAGAGTAGAACGTATGTTTCGTAACTCACCGCTTTTTTGGTTTTCGTCAGTATGAGAGATGTGTGTTTCAACGCGGTTGAGTAGTGTCTTTGTCACAGTGAGTTTCTGGTGTTTGGGATGATGTGATGTGTAGTGGAGGTATCTGTCCGTGTGGGTGGGTTTTTTGTATATGGCTGTACTGAGTGATGTGTTTGTGGTGTGGTTCTCTTTGCAGACATTCCGGGATACCAGAACGTCATGAAAAGGAAGAGAAAAATCGTGTTCGTTTTCCATAGTAAACTGAATGTGAGAGCAAATAGAATTAAGATGAGAGTGGAATCCAGAAATGTGTTTCTTGTCGAGAATACAAAACGTGTCATCCACATACCTCGACCAAAGATTGGGAGGAGTATCAAACGTAACACCGACTCCTGCCTGATTACCACTGATGATTATGAAAAATTACCAACTAGGCCTAATCCTGTTAATCAAATTACTTCTAGAATTAATCAATATGCGTGGAATTTGTATCGAAATGAAAAAATTAATAAGAAATGTTATTACTATTTACGTTGTTCTAATGTTATCAATCCGCGGTTTTATGGTCTACCGAAAATTCATAAATCTTCTGTGCCTCTTCGCCCTATCGTTTCGTTTGTCAACTCCCCCACTTACAATTTGTCTAAATTTTTATCTCGTGTTTTATCAAGTCTTTTAAAAAATAATTTCAGTGTTCGCAACTCTCGAGAGTTTGTTGAATGTACTAAGAACTATTCTGTTGAAGAAACTGAATGTTTAGTGTCGTTTGATGTTGTTAGCTTGTTTACATCTGTGCCGGTTGACAAGGCTCTTGCCCTCATGTTGGAACTTCTCGCATCTGATGATTCTTTGCCTTCTCCTACACGTCTCAGTATCTCTGACATCAAACAAGGTCTCCAAATATATTGGGATTCTACTGTTTTTTCATACAAAAAGTCTTTTTTCAAGCAAACCTTTAGTACTCAAATGGGTTCTTGCATTTCTCCTATCATTGCTAATCTTTACATGGAACACATTAAACACACAGCTATCACTACGTTTGATACTCCTCCCAATCTTTGGTCGAGGTATGTGGATGACACGTTTTGTATTCTCGACAAGAAACACATTTCTGGATTCCACTCTCATCTTAATTCTATTTGCTCTCACATTCAGTTTACTATGGAAAACGAACACGATTTTTCTCTTCCTTTTCATGACGTTCTGGTATCCCGGAATGTCTGCAAAGAGAACCACACCACAAACACATCACTCAGTACAGCCATATACAAAAAACCCACCCACACGGACAGATACCTCCACTACACATCACATCATCCCAAACACCAGAAACTCACTGTGACAAAGACACTACTCAACCGCGTTGAAACACACATCTCTCATACTGACGAAAACCAAAAAAGCGGTGAGTTACGAAACATACGTTCTACTCTGCAACTTAACGGATTTCCTACCAGAGCTACTTTTCTCTCTCGCAAATACAAACGCTCTCAAACTCACAACTCTCTATTCAAACAATTCACTTCTATTCCGTATGTGCAAGGTACATCACAAAGAATTAGACGAGTTCTGAACGAGGCAGGAGTCGGTGTTGCCATGAGACCTGTAAAAACCATTCGCCACATTTTTCCCTTCCCTAAAGATCCGTACACCGCAGAAGATAAGAGTTGTGTTGCTTACCAGATCTCTTGCTCTGACTGTGACTATCGTTTATATTGGTCAAACCAAACGTGGCCTAAAGTCACGACTGGCCGATCATAAGCGAGCCACAAGCTAGCTGAGACCGGAACGTTCTGCACTTTGCGAACATGCGATGGACTTTAACCATACCATTGATTGGGAGAAATCGGAAATTTTGAAAGTGGAGAACAATTATTCTAAATGACTCATCTCGGAAGCTTTTAGTAGTAGTAGTAGTAGGATTTTTTATTTTTAACCATAAAACAACGCCATCATCAACACAAAAAACAGCTTGGTTAAAAATAAGGAAACAGCGACAAAACGTTATACTGTACGTTGAACATATAACGTTTTGTCGCTGTTTCCTTATAACGTTTTGTCGCTGAACATATAACGTTAAGCTTGGTTCATCAATGCCCATCCTAAGGTTATGAACAGGTCTGATGGCGACAGTCTCCCAAATGTTTATCGTTCATTGGCTTAAAGGCCCACTGCACCCAAATTCATCGATATTTGTAAATATGTATTAAATATATTTAAACATTTTCGCGAAAATTCGATCACAATATCTGGTCTCGGTAACGAGAAAACTGGTAAAATATCATTAAATTCGTGACGTCATTGGGTACCAACAACCAAGAAATAATGCGACTTCTGAAAGCTTTCGCTGTGCGAAAGCTTTCGCGAAGCTTTCGAAAGTTTTCGGCAAAGTGCGAAAGCTTTCGCACAGCGAAAGCTTTCAGAAGTCGCATTATTTCTTGGTTGTTGGTACCCAATGACGTCACGAATTTAACGATATTTTACCAGTTTTCTCGTTACCGAGACCAGATATCGTGATCGAATTTTCGCGAAAAAATTTAAATATATTTAATACATATTTACAACTATCGATGAATTTGGGTGCAGTGGGCCTTTAATGATTTTAATGCAATTTAATCTCTGTAGTTTATATACCGGTTTTTTCGTATTACACATAACAATTTGATGATTATTCACGCATTTCGCCTTTTTGTGACGCAATAGTTAATCGGGTTGATCCAATTTACACTTCGTAATTTTTTAATCAGTTCAGTTAAATCAGTGCTACTACGCTTTACTGTTCTCGACCTGGGTTGATTTCCTTCCCAGGTCACTGTATTTTCTGATAAAGCTTGGCGTTCATTGCCAAGCGAAACGTCAAAAATAAAATTGGAGAGTAGATTTTTTGTGTCTCCGTTTTTTGCCGTACCGGAAGAACAAACAGCGCAGAACTTGGCTATCGTGATATACGTAAATTCCGATAATCTTTTAACATTATTTTCAGGGTTTATGGAAATAATCGAACGAGGTAATCCAATTTATCAATTAAACCTGGTGATCCTCCATAGATAAAGGTAGAATTTACTCAAATTTGAGATACGAAATTGCAAACGAATTAACTAAGTGTTGATGAAACGAGAAATCAGTCATGCGGAACCCGCGTTGTATGAAAAAGCGTCTAAAATTAAGCATGCATATATTGATCATTGTAATATTATTGATCATTGGCTCAATGCCAACAAGCTGTCATTCAACGTTGAAAAGACGAACCATGTAGTATTTAGAACTCCAAATTCTAAGCCCCCTTCCAATAACCTTACTTTACGTATAAGGAACAAACGTATGAACAGGGTAACCACAAGCAAGTTTTTAGGAGTAATTCTTCATGAAAATTTAAGTTGGAAACCTCACATGGATGCACTACTTAAAAGGCTTCGCATAAGCTTGGGTGTTGTTAGAAAGATATCATCATACCTTAATCGCAGTGCTCTCACTATGTTGTATCATTCTATGTTTAACTGCCATATTTCCTATTGTGCAACGACATGGTGTTTCGGAAATAAAACTGTCATACTAAATTTGCAACGTTCAGCTAATAAATTTACAAAGCTAATTAATGAATTGAATTTTAGAGATTCTGTCGAACAAGTAATGGTGCAAAGTCACTTATTGTCTGTTGAGCAAACGTTGGAATTTGAGATAGCTTGCTTTATGAAGAGATATAATAAAAGCCTTTTGCTATGTTTTTTTCTTGTTTCGTTCATTTTTTTGTTGCGATGATTTTTTTCAAATCAACAGCATGATAGTTAAGCAGAAAATATCACTAGAAGTACCAGAAGTCGCTCTAATCTCTACCCTAAATTTTGTAGAATAAATGTTACGAAACAGTCAATGAAATATGAGGGAGCGTTAATCTTGAACAAAATTCCTTTTTATATAAATCGGCTAAAATCGTATCGAAACTTCCGTAAGCATATTCGTTCGCATATCATCTCCCCCAACCAAAAATAACTCTCACTCCACTCGTTAAGAATTTCTTTTTATTAAGAACGCATACTGTTCTGTCCTGTTACTTTTTCAGAACCTGAATTTTGTGGAATTAATGTACAGTAGTAACAATACAAATCATTGGAAAAAAAACTGCAAAGAACCACAAAGATGAAGCAGCGTTATTATAATCCGCAATAGCATACTACGAGTTGGACATTGTACGGACAGAAATTAAATTTCGAATTGCAGAAAGAGAACTCTATAGACCACCGAACGAGATGGACAAATTGCTATTTTGTTGAGGATAATTTATTTTTAGTAAGAAGTTGCATACTAGTAGTATTATTAATACAGAAGGTTCTAGTTTCTTGGTTTAATGGCATGAAAATCTATAGGTTGCACTGCTTGTGTAAAGAGTATGTTTTGTTTTTTATTTCGTGTTTTTGTGTTTTGTTGTTTTTTTAGGTGCAGCAACCGAGCCAATTTTTTTTTCAAACGCTTTTGTCCTGTATTTTCACCTTGAGCATGTTCAACGTATATCGTTTTGTCGCTCTTTCCTTATTTTTAACCCAGCTGTTTTTTGTGTTGATGATGGCGTTATTTTATGGTTGAAAATAAAACTACTACTACTCATTTACTATAGGTCATATTACCTACCGTATTTCCCCGCAAATAAGACCTGTATAGACCGAATTTTGAAAATGATTTTAACATAAGCCCTACTTTTAAAATAAGACCTAGGCTAAAGATGTCCAACCTTTTACTGTAATTTATTGGGCCGCACTGCAAACTAAAATATTTAACTGGGCCGGAAAACCACCAGAATATATTAATGCTGCACAATGGAAAAATTACATTGATCTCAATTTGCAGCGTTTTTAGCTTGAAGAACCCCTCGCTCGTTTTGCAGGAAACGAAAGATTGTAATTGTAATCAGAGGCGCACCCAGGTTTTGATAAAGGGGTGGGGGACCTGGACACGTAGCCCCAAACCGCCTAAAGAGTTTCTACAATTTTTACTCCAAAACTACTCAGCACACTTTTTTATTGAAAAAGGACATACCGGTACGTGCAAGTGAGAAAAGTCACTACAGACAATACGGAATATAAAAAAATCTGTAACCGATACTCGATGTCTGAGAGCAGAAGTTTGACTAAAATAAATGAAAGAAGGCTGCAACCATTATTAATTTGAGCAACTGATAACCTAAAAATTAGATTTGGCTTATTACAAATTTCTTGAACGCCAAAGCCAAGGAAAAGGGGCATGGTGGGCTAGTCCCCTGCGTGAGTTTATGATCGTAATCCAAAAATTGACGCTTCACGCTGAAACAGCTAGAGTTTTTACGGCCTAACGCCAGTTCCGCGGGAACGTTTTTTGGACAGGGGGGGCTCAAAATAGTAAGATCGTGTCAACGTCTGGGGGGCGAAGCCCCCCAGACCCCCCTTTTTTTCGAACGCACGTTTTTGAGAGCAGGACACTCAGTAGACCTATTTTGATAGACATCAATTGCATGCCCGCTTAAGTGACCGGAATTTTTTCAGGATAATTTTTTATCATGGAAAACAAGATTGCTTACTACCATTAGGCTTTTCTAACCATGCTCGAATTACTACTCATGTATTTGTAAAATGCAAATCCCTCAATGACAAAACCGAAAAGTAGGCAAACAAAATTTGTCCGATCTAACTTTTGCTTTGCTGATCAGAGTTACATGCAACAAACAATGCCCCATTGAGGATTAAAAATAACAAAAAACACACAATCAAAATAAAGCACTGAACCATTTTTTAACATAATGAGATGTGTAGGTATAGGTATTTAGGTAGGCGTACTAGCTCAATTTTAGTAACAATCATCGGCAGGGCTCGAGTTGCGAAAACACTTATGGGGGGTGGTAGGCTACAACTTTTTACGCAGACCTAAAAAGAGATGGTCATTATAGTTGTAAGGGAATGGTTTACGCTAAAATGTTTTATGTGGGGATGGTGTTGTTTTCAGGGTGGATGGCATCCCCCTCAAATCGAGTAGCCTACTGATCATCGGTGCCAGTTTAGTAGTGATTTAGCCGCTTCATTGGGTTGGTAGAAAAAATTCAAAACCATTAAAAAAACTCAACCAGAAGAGAACTTGCACCAGCTCATATAAGCTTGATTAGGGGTGCCCAACTAGTCGATCGCGATGTACCGGTCGATCTTTGGATGCTTGGCTGTCGATCGCGGGTCAATTTGGCATGTATACAAATCAGGTTGGCCACCAACATTTCCAGTTCATGTAACGCGTCCGGGCCGTGAAGATCTTTTTTTCAGCTCTTCACAAAAATTTTGGTGGAATTCGGAACATCTGATGGATTGAGGACCGTTTTTTTGCACTTCATCACATTTTCGTTCACGATTTACGTAATTCCCATGATCAGTAGCGACTTTCATTCGAGCATTCAGAGTAGTTTGGCGTAAAGTGTTTGGCACCTACAAGAATTGGCAGCCATTATACTTTTACTGGTCCATCGTCCATGACTGCTGTAAAGGTTTGCAAACGCTGATATAAAACACGGTTAAAAATGAACTTCAAACATTGAAAATTTTACGTTAACCAAGTGAATAATACGGTAACTGATTGATTTTTAAAAGAATAGTGATTCTTCGTTGGTTAAAAGCACTTTAAAAAATATTTGCTTCATTACGTATGTACGTTGCAGGCATTAATCCCGTCGCACTCAGTGCATAATTTTTTCAATTGTCAGGGGGGGCTCAAATGGTTCAGGGGGGGCTAAAAAAAGTTCAGGGGGGGCTTGAGCCCCCCCTGGCACCCTACTTCCCGCGCCTATGCCTAACGCCCAGCGTCGACTTTTTGAAAATTGGTGGCGCATCGGCTAGCGTCAATGAAAAGTTGAAGGCGTCAATTGGCACTGTCAACGTAGCGGCGTCAACGCATACCAGGACCGTAGACACGGGGGGCTATAGTTGGCTAGGCCTCCCCAAAATTTATTTCAGCCTCTTCAAAAATATTTATGTCGAAATAATGACGGTATGTAAATCTAGCGGTTCATATTTTTTTAAAGATAGCTGCTTCAATCGATGTTAAGCTTAAATCTCGAAAATAATTTCCGATTGGCATTCTAATTTTTTATACTAAAAGCAGAAGGGGTTTCAGTATTCACCGTTAAACTGCAGGGGTCCCTTGATGGGAGGGCTCGGGGGGCTGGGCCTCTCTAGTTCTTAAAAAATGCTTTGAAGGGGGGCCAGGGGGCCCAACTATTCAAGTCATAGTACATTTTCAATGCTAATTAATATTTAGTGTTTTCACATTCGAGTCTGTCGAAGAAAAATTTGCAACCGAGACAACACTGTTCAGGCAATATTCTACTGTACAGTGACGCAGTAATACCTCATCGTACAGGGGCGTACCCAGAGGAAGAAGCGTTGGGTCCGCCCCCCCGCAGACAAATTACGCAACTTTCATGGTGTAAAGCCGATATACGTAAGTTAATTGTTTAATGCCCATCAGCCAGCATTACCCCGAAAATAAAAGTACGTTAAAGCTATTCTGGGGGGAAGGGGTATTTTCAACGCCATATCAAAAATATTAGAACGCTTATCCAGGCCGGTATTAAAAGAAATTATATGTAACAATATTTTGGAGTTAAGTTTAACGTTCGATTGCAAGGAAATTGCAGTCCGTTGGAGGTTTTAAAGAGCTAAGTCCGGCAGAAGTTGAAGCAAGCGCAAAGACTCGACTTCCAGAGAAAGTTAACTGGCATGCAAGGCCGGATTTACGTTTCGGCTAAGCAGGCTGAAGCCTAGAGCCTCGTAAAAAATGAGGCGCCTTCTCACTAACAACGAAGACCCCTTTTCTTTTTTTGGTAATCAACCACCAAGACCAGCATGAGCAACATGATTTCAGTGGAAAACAGGTCTCGTGAAGACGTGCAGATTTTTTGTTTTGCTTTTCACAAAATTTCAGCGGAAAGATTGGTCATCTGCGGACGTGATGACTTTTTTTTTGCTTTTTCAATCAGTGTCATCAAACAGCCTAGAGCTTCTCATGGTCTGAATCCGTCCCTGCTGGCATGGAATTATAGATTGCGCCCCCCCTCATTCCTCGGCGCCCCCCTGCCGTATTATTGCCATCTCTGACATTAGGTCTAACACTCTTCTGAGTTTTGAATATTTAGTGATTGTATGCTTGTAACAACATAAACTAATGTCTTGGAATTGGAAATAAGCTTGTAACAAACGTAGTAAAATATTGGTCTACTGGCAGTAGGTGACTGAAACTGGAGCAATTAAGCTTTACACGATTCAAATGCTACTGATTGTTGGTGTTTAAAACAACTGAATTTTTAATACTAAACCGGGGCCCTCCTAGTTCGAATTTTACCAAGGCATCCCTGTTTAACTGACTGGTGTCAGAGTTTTAGGTAATTGCACCTTCATGCAGCAAACGCAATTTGCACTATGAAAACACAACCGCTGGTTATAAGCAACTGCAATTGGATATTAGCCAACCATACGCTGTTTTAACTTCGCTCTAAGGCACGATGTGTTTTTGTTGTTGTTTTCTGTACTTCTCTGATTAATATATTTTACTTCTCTCCATCATTTTATTTCCGCTTTGGATTGTTGTAAGTTTTTAATTTTGGAAGTATTACCAAATACCGGTAGGCCTACAACGGCGCAAGTTTCGTTTCTGCGTGCAAGTTCTTTCTTTTTGCATAACATTTTACTTGACCGAAAATGATCTGTTCTGGCTTGGGTAACAACAAAGATACAAAATGAGAAAAAACTTAGATTGATTTTTCAGCCCCCTCCCCCCAAAAAGTATATTCAGCCTCCCCAAAATATGAAGGCTGATTACGACCCCCACTCATACCACTGCTAATAACTATTTCAAAAATGTTAATTTAGTTTTAGCAAAATAACCTTCACTCAAAGCCAAAGGCATGACGAAACGACCGCTATGACCACGTCTGAAACATTAAGATATTTTTTATGAGCGAACGGTACGTTTTACGTAACGTCCAAAAATTTTCAAGATGACAAAATGTCTTATAATTAAGATTTCTCCCAATTGTTCTTTAAAAAAGATACTACGCGACACACCATGCAGTTGCAACAGCTATCAAGAGATTTTTAAAGTGGTTCAGGCCCAAACAGTGCTTCAAATCAAAAAAAGGGCAGGGTTTCAAGTTGTAGCAAATTTGATTACCGAGAAACCGTTTTCACTCTTGAGTTAGCTATTGTTGCGAAAAAGTTATTAACCAAATAGATTTTCAAAAATGCATGCTGGGTCACAATTCACAATGACTTAAAATTGTTCATGTCAACTACTTTATTTATTAAATATAAGTAATTTGCACAAACTACATGAAGACTCTTGAGCTCAATACTTAATAAATTTGCTAAAAACTTTCCATGAGACGATAGTGGGCCGCAGGTTGGACATCCCTGACCTATAGGTGGTTGCGCGCAATTTTTTTGTCCTCCACTGTATTTCTACTGCCTGAAAAGTTATTGTGGGAATTCAGGACAAAATGTAGTGCTAGCTTAGCGAATAGATTAGGTGAATGTAATGACCATCCCCAGCTGTAAGCCTGGTGTAATTCTTGTAAAGAAAATTTACTTAAAGACCGTTTCTTAATTTCGGGCAAGCACGGTGCAAAGGCAATATTTACACTGCCGCTATATTTTTTACAAATTACCTGCCTAATCAGGGGCGGATGCTGAATTTTGTTAGGAGGAGGACAAAGAATCAAAAAAATGTTCTTGTTTGTGCGTAGTAAACCATTAAAGTACTGATTTAATTATGCAGAAATATGACTGTATACTTGAAAGTCGAAAATTTAGAGGAGCTTCGCCTTTTTCCTTCAAGAATGTCCCAAAGCTACATGGGATTGCAATCATGCAACAGTTTCAAGTTATTATGGTTTTGGTTATGCGAGAACAACACTGTTGTAAAAACAATTGTTCTTAAACATTTTACGCCCTGTTTTGGATGGCTTCTTCACCCCTTACTTACCCGACTTGGCTCGATTCTGTTTGCTTGTATCTTTGCAAAATTTAATTATGCTTCAGGTTTTGAAAGAAGCCTACAAATTTTTTCTGCAATTCCGCTCATATATTTACAAAGTAAAAACAGAACACTATATACATATAACTGCAGACAGTGAACACTGTTTCGACCTATCAGCTCTTGCCAATGCAGTTGGTGTGAATGACATTTACTCAAGGCAACACACTCCTAAGAAGGAATTTTTTGCCTGTGGTTGGTAACAAAAGCAGATATCACAACCTGCAAAAAAGTTCTCTGCCCGACCCGTTTACTCATGAAGAGGCGATCGGAGGACGAATCCCAAAAAACACTGCGAATGTCAGCGCTAAGGTCATACTTTGTATCATAAATTCACAAGCGCAAGTATGTATGCATAACTGCTGACAGTGCACACAGTTATGATCTATCAGGTCTCATCAGTGCAGTTGCTGTGTCCGACATTTACTCTAGGTAATATATACCTGAAAAGAAATTTTTTGCTTTTGGTTTGCAACTATACCAGTTACCAGAAACAACCAGATTTAAATAATATCAGTTATCAGAAAAAACCGGGTTCTTGTAACTAGTGCAGATACAAACCACAAGCAAAAAAATCCTTCTCAGGTGTACATTACCTTGAGTAAATGCTGGTCACCGCAACTGCACTGATGAGACCTAATAGATTGAAACAGTGGTCACTGTCTGCAGTTATGTGTAAATAACGATATAATTTACAAATGTTACAAGCCGACTATTGTTAAAAAATGATACATCTACACACAGGTATAACATCTAAAAGATCAGTAGCGTAGCGAAAGTCATCAAAGAGTCTGACACATTTCAGTCGCGCAGCACCATTTGTTCTTTTTTACTAAAAGGCAAAGGCAAAAGGGGAAGGCATAGCATAGTGCCCCCACCCTCCCTTGAAATGTGCAACTGAAAAGGAGCATAAAAAGAATACATTCAATTTTAGAGCCCAATTGGGCCAAGACAGTAATGACTTTTCAAAGACGAGTCCTGGATGGGAGTAAGCGGGACCACCCCTTTAGATTTTTAGTTGAACATATTAATTCCTTGGTACTTCCACTCTAGACGCACAAAACTGGAAGATAAGTATTTTTTATTAGACCCGCTCTTAAACATTTTCTGGATCCGTTCTTGCCTTTTAAAGGTCAAGTTAAAACTATCTCATGTTAGCATAAAATAATAACGTATAGAATCAGCACAGTCATAGAACTGATTAGAGCTTTAAATCTTTCAGAAAGACGTTACGGATGCGGTTACCAGGAAATGGACGTAAAAACAAACCTGAGCGAAGATATATGGGTGCGTTAAATGAGAGAGAGAAAGAGTTTATTTTTTGCCAGTAGGTCTACATACTAAAACAATTCCACACAATAAAGACGCAATGGAATAATAGAAGAACATTTGCACAATGGCAGGAAGGACCGAAAAACCTTTAGGTTATGTAGTCCAGATGCTTTTTGTCATAAATGGCAGCAAGGACCAAAAAACCTTTGAGTTATGCAGTCCAGATGCTCCTTGTCATGAATGCAGTTAAACAGTAATGAAAATAAGCAAGTCAGAGGACATGAATGTAGCTGGTATAACCGTGAAAGGTGCGAGTGACATTTTTTTTAAGGTGTAAGTGACAGGTGAAGCTGAAAAAAAAACAATCTACTGTGGCGACCCCAAATGGGGATAAGAAGAAAGAAGATCTTGGAGGCAAACTAAAAAAATGAAAAAAGGTGCAGGTGAAATGAAGTTACGCACCACGCAGCCCATTATTTGGTGCATTGTGCTAAAATCTAGATGGTCAATTTCACAACACGCAAAATGGGTAAAAAATGTAAATTTACGGTATAATAATTGTACAGTACATGGTCAATTTGACAATACGCAAAATGGATAAAAAATGTAAGTTTACGGAATAATAATTGTAGAAACGAACTGTTTTATCGAATCAATCATTAAAGGCAAATAGATATAAAAAAAACGGAAGTCAAATAAAGGCTTAATGAGTTGGATACACGAAATTCAATGAATTGTCAGGCAAGTAGCCTAGCGCGTAAAATTTTGTTTCGGGAAAATCTTTCCCAACATTATGAATTCAACTAGGCCTACATCACCAAGACGCAACGCAGCTAAGCTGAGAGGCCAGTAAAAATCCGATTCAATCAACTAATTTTCTATTCAATTATTCACGTTATGCCATATCTTAGTTGGAAGCACTGGGACCGTTTTTTCTAAAGACTTGGTCTTGTATGAGAGTGACAAAAATCACCAAGCAAGCGAAAAAGCAACTTTCTCTATCACAATAGTGTAATCTTTCACAGTTAAATAAGTGAAGTCAAGATGCATGTCACTTTCAATGAATAAACAAAGCCATAATGCTCAATGAATTCAAGCAATGAAGACTTTTGCCGAAGTCTATCTACAGTCTAGCTCAAGGGTGGGGATCCTGCGACCCGCGGGCCGCATATGGCCCGCTTAAGTTTTGAATGTGGTCCGCGTCAGAACTTTGTTAAGTGTACAACGTACCGGTAACATAGAAAACATTATTTACAAACTGCGTCACATTCAAGTACATACTATATATTTTTGATATAAAAGCCGCGCCAAAGTCTCTGATGTACGGTAAAACAACGTTATTCACTATGAATGTTCACTAAATTTGCGACGAAATATTTAGTATTAATACAGCAGAGTTTAAAAACTAAAAGTAAATGTTGCCCGCTGAAAATATTATGCGATCGATGCGACCCGCTGTGCTTGGTGCTTGATCGGTTCCTCAACCCTGCTCTAGGAATAGCAGCAGTATTTATTTCAAAGCCAGCGCCGTTTAAATTTATAATTTGAAAACAGCAAGAGTTAAACATGATAAACATATGCTGGCAATAGGGAGGAAGCGAAGTGACCAAAGATAGTCTTCAAGTCTACTTCCACCCTTACGAATAATTAATTCAAAATTAGCTTAGGTCGTTTAGATCAATTCGCCAAAACTCAAAACGCTTCAAAATAAAGCAAAAGCAAAAGTAAGCAAAAGTAACCCCCAAGTATCTTGACGTGGTGACAGTTGAAAGGTCAGGTATAAAATAAGGCAATAGCTATTAGGCTAAGAGAGTGACTCAAGCTTATAAATCAATATAAAACTTCAATTAATGAATTGAACGTGAATATAACCTACCAAGATGTTAGGCCCAATTGAACGTAATCAGAAAAATCTGATTACGAGTGGAATTCGATCCCACGTCCCCATCGGCCAGTGACGTATCATCAGCCCAATGATTGCTATAATTCTGGTGAATTGTTGTTGGGGATATTACCAGAATAAAGTTATAGCAATCACAGGGCTTGTGATACGTCCCTGGTCGGTGGGGGAGTGGGATCGAACCTCACTCGTAATTAGATTTTTTTGATTACGTTAATTTAGCCTAACATCTTGGTATTGCACTTTGGTCGATCGTATAAAACCTTTTTAAAACAACAACCTGATCTAATTAATTAACCGGACCAACACATTACATGTAACTTATGACAAAAAAAAAGAAACATCAAAAAATCTGAATGCACCTTACTTTCGAAGTAAAAAATATTTTGAACCGACAATGACGCAAATAAGTGAAACTATGAAAATCAAAACAACTGGAGAAGGAAAAACAAAGCACAGAAATTTCGAAAATTGCACGCTTTGACAACAGCAATTCACCTGTCATGATCAGCAGAATATGCAAGGCAGCATAAAAATTAATACAATTTTATACTGTTTTGCATAATATAATAACAGCTAAATTTATCTCGTAGAAACGTCCTGTTTTAGGAATTGCCGTATTTTATTTTTACGGATCATAAGAAGGTGCGCCATAAATAAGATCATAAGTAAGGTGATAAGCCGCACTGACAATGAATTGCTTCGATTATTTTTTTTTTTTTATGTATAAGTCGGACCGGACTACAAGACGAAATGGCTTTGGAGAAGTATCAGATTATCGCATGAAGTTCATTAAACAAAAAAACTCGATATTTTAATGACAATAAAGCACTAAGTGTACATTTGGCGAACCAGTTTGTAAGGCACTTGACCGATATTTGAGAAAAACAAAGGATTTAAAGCGCGCCTTATAGTCCATAAAATACAGTACTGTACCTTTATTTTTTCCTCCTTCAGCGATTTTCGTTTCACATTCACTGTGCAGGTTGTTCCAATAGTCTTGGTCACATTTGAAATCCCCATAATTACCTCCTACTATTAATGGTAGTAAAATAAAAGTTGTGCCATTTTAAAGCTAATTACATTAAGTTTTTCGTATGGCTACGAGTTTTGTAAGTTTTTATTACCGTAATAGTTTCCGAGATATTCAATGTCAAAATACGCTCAAGACTTTTGGAATACCCTGTATTTCAAAACAAATTAAAGCATACTTTCACACGTTCAAATATTTACGTCACAATAGTTACATCTTTGGTTTTTTAACCTTCAACGTGCAAAGAATTAGACAGATGTGCAATTTTTTTTCACAGTACCAGAAGTTTTTTGCTGCACGCTTAGGCATTGGCTGTTGTAACACACGCATATACAGTCGCTTAACTAAAACGTTACTCCATCACATAGAACACGACCGTTTAACTAACCAGTAATGGAAGTGCATGGTATACATAACGCATTAAAAAGCAACTATGAAGTATGAAAAAGATTCAGCTTGGATGGAAAACAAGTTGTTGATGTTCGCAGTTGGGTTTTAAATGTACAATATTTACATCAGGTCCCTTGAGTCTGTAGCATTGTTCATCTAAATCATTTCATCAAAAATAGCATCATAAAAATAAAAGTCAAGCACGATCAAATGTGATCACAACTGCATTCAAACTTCGATAGGTAATTAGCAGAAGCTACATCCGAATCCGAATAAGCTTAAGTAGCACAAAGTATGAACTAACCAAAACTTTACTTGATTAAACAAAACATTGCAACGGAGCAATGTTCGAAATTACTGTTTGGGTTTGAAATATTTGTGTTTTTTTTTTTTTTTTTTTTTGTATATTTCGTTGTATCCTCCTATCATGAAAAAGCGATCAGAGCGCCATATCGAGCTCACTAAGGAATTGCCGACCACCTGTTTACCACACCAAGATGGGGAAATCCCGCTAAGTGTCTTTCCCAATGGCACTACAAGTAAACTTGCCGGCTTGTTCTCCACACTGTCCCTTTAATGCAGAGCGACAAGTAGGGAAGCGGTGAATACCAATTTTAAAGTCACTGGTTTGACCCGAGTCGGAATCAAACCCGAGTCTACAGCTCTTTCCACTCGGCCATCGGAGCTGTTGAATAGCTATTAACAGGATAATTTTCTAGCAATGCAAAAACTTAAATTTCCAACCGTACGGTGCATACTGCATACTGTATTGAATACAGGCCTTTTAATCATACTGTATTAGAAATTGCCAACAACAGCAAGCAGCTGTACTGGTTCATATTTTTAATGTCGTCTTAAAACCAACGTTTATTTATTTCCTTGACTATTAATTTTGTATTTTTTGAGGCATGAATTTATGCTGCTTGGAGAAGACAATGAACAGAGTGTGCCGAAATATACACCACTTTTTGCTTTGATCCGTGAAATTTTTTTTCGCAGGCACAGTGTAGCTATCACTAGTATTATTACATACATTATTAGCTTACCAAGTAATTTTCTCCAAAGATGATTCCGTAGAATCTAGTCTTTTCAAGTTAGGAAGAGCATATTGCACGTAATTCTTGAATCTTGAGTCACTCATTTTTTCTGTCCATCGAATGTTTCGACTTGCCTACACAAGAACATAAAAAGTTGAAATTTCACAGCATCTACAATAATAGATTACAGACCAGTGCTAGAACGAAGCAATCCAATTTTTGAAGTACAAGAACCACAAGAGCTCGAGTAATTGAAAACATTGTTTTAATTACGGGATGTCTCAAGATGTTACTCATCCCATTGTCAATAGTTTTCAATTATTATTTTAAAAATGTAATTAAAAGAGGTTTTCAATGATTCAGTTTGCACGCTTTCTACTGAAGTTAATGAGAAGTCCCAAGCATTAAGCTCCAAAACTGAGTTCAATTTCATTAATTTTTTGAAGAAATTTTTTGTGCATTCTTGCAAATATGAACTGGTTTTCTATCAACTGTGTAAAAATGAAAAAACGTTCGTTGGCTTGGTTGGGCTTTCAACTCTCATCCTCATTCGATCATCTAACATTAACCTTTTGAAAAAATTTTGTGAGTTAGCACTATTCTGAAGCATGCAATTTGTTTTCCGAAATTCTACAAAGCAGCGTTTAAGCAAACTTAATTAGACTGTATTTATTCTGAACTTATCAAACTGCTGCTGGAGCTGGTTTCATGGCAGATACAGGTTTTCCGTATTTGATGGGCCACAAGGTGCATCACTTTGAATTGTTTGTTTTTCTCAAAAATTGATGGTGCGCCTTACAAGCCAGTGAGCCTAATGCATGGATCGTGTTAGGCTTTATGCTTTTGTGCCACGAAAATATCGAGTTTTTTGTTCAATAACCTGTATGCGAGAATTCGATACTTCTCGAAAACCGTTGCGACTTATAATTCGGTGCGTCTCATGCATGAAAAAAATAAAATAAAATCAAAGCAATTTAGTGACAGCTCGCCATAAATTTGGTGCGCCTTAAACGTCCGTAAAATACGGTAATTTGATGCTATAATGAGTGAGGAAGAATTATGATTTTAAAACTGTCTTCACTTTATGTGGAGCGTAGTGTAAAGATCAACACTTGCTGCAAGCGCTTTATTATAACCTTACTTTAAAACTCTTGTATATGTGTTAGCTCACTGTTCAGGAGCAGATCTGGAAAGGATTGATCTTCCCCTAAAACAACGCTGTAACAAAGCTGGAAGAGTTAAGTTGACTACTGTTCCTGCATTACTGTATGCCACAAAAGCTTTACGGGTAGTTCGCCCAAACCAAAGCTCCTGAATCCGCCCCTGCTATTGCTGTTTTATCAGAGAGTTAAGCACAATTGACATCAAATTTTTCCACACCTTATTAAGGATAAAACAGCGCATCAGATAATTTTATTTTGAATGAGGATTTTCATAGTTTCTCGCAAAGCATCTGCATTGTGAGAACAGTTGGTCTCATAGCAAACATTTAGCCGACAACCCAATACTTGCCGAAAACGAGTCACTTTCTAGGTTTGAACTTTCGAGAAGTGCAAAAACGTTAATGTGTTGTTCAGGCTATTAGTTCATACACGGTTTTCGACTGTCGAAAAAAATCAACCGAAAACCAAACCCGAAATTAGTCAAACATTTTGCGTTGCTTTTAGCTTTAAACGGTAGTTGCGTCAAGCTAAAGATTTTCAAAAACTATTTTCACTTTCTGTGGTATTCCAACGGCTGTATAATTTTAGACCAGTGTAGTTCCTCAACTCTGGTTTCTGCCAAAACGCAGCCATTGCAAATCTAAGCCAGTTACAGAGTTAAATGTGTATCAGATAACAGGCTGTTAAGCGAAGTAGAAAAGAACGAAGTACGCCATGTGGTCGCAAAATCAGGTTCACTACGATAGGTCAAACATGCACAGTGCTGCCAATGCTCACCACTGTTGCGCTCAATCTCATTTTTGCATTGAAGCCAAGTTGCAAATGTAGGCATCGCAAACTCGTAACAAGATTCAGCGTAATAAGCAAGTATATAACAATTTTTTCATTCATTTCGTCACACTCGACGAGTGTTGGATCATGAATGAGAAAGTGAGATCTCGAGTTCAAGCAGCCGAAATGGGATTCTTGCGAAGAATTAGCGGTTTGACCTTGTTGGACAAGGATAAAAGTGCAGATATTCGTGAATTTCTAAACATCGAATCGCTGCTTTTCCGACCACAAAGATCGCAACTGCGTTGGTATGAACATGTGACACGAATGCCCCAAGAAAGAACAGGAATCGAGATGTTTGGAGGCTCCAACTTGAGCAGCTGCCCCCCCCCCATCGACCCCCCAAGGATAAACGGGTTTAGAAAATGAATGAATGAATGAATCGTTACACTCGCATGCATGCTGAAGCGCACCGTTGCAAATGTAGAAGCTTAATTAGCATTCGGGCAACTGCAGTTGTGAACGTAGCAGCGATAGCGAGAGACTACCAGCACTGTGCTTTTTTGATTTGGTGTAGCAAACTTATTGTTCGTTAAAAGATGTCAGCCCCACTCTCTTGTTCACAACTCTAATTACCGGTATTCTAATGTAGAGAATGGCGCGAAGTGTTTTTCCTGCGATGCAACGAGCAAGCTGATGCACTTTTTTTTCACGCTCTCTCTTTGATGTTTAAAGATTAGCAGGAAAGCTATGTGTACAAATTCTGTAATATTGTTAATATTGTTTTGACCCCACCCAAAATCACTTTACCCACACTATTTATAATACCCACAAAATCAATTCACCCCACACAATTTATAATATTGTTTTGACCACACCCACAATCAAACTCGAGTCTACCGCTACAGAGACTTTTATCCACCGGACAATATGTGATAACTGACTAATAACATAGCCTGAGACGTCTACAATATTTTTCTACTTACTTTCATTGCTTCGGTAAGTTCAGAAGAAAAGTCGCCTCCAGTCTTTTTGTACTTGCTCAAAGCCTTCTTTGCTCCAGGAGTGCGAACAAATATGAGCTTGGTTCGGTTTTTCAACATATTGTGAAAACCCTAAAACAAAGCACATTAAATATTGGATACAAGACTTGTCTCTGCAAGACGAAGTAGACCAACATGGATACGCCATTTCAACCATGTTTTAAATGGGTCTTGTTGCAATAAACCTATGTGAGAACTAAGTTAAAACTTTAGCTATCATCGACGCAAAAACAAGAAGGTGATGTTTTATTTCGGAGTAGAAAAATGTACTACGGTAGCTCTTGGCTTCTACACAATGCACATTAAATGTTGGGTTTAAAAATTCACCAGTATTCTCCAATTGTGGAGACATGAGTGTGTGATTTATTCCAACTTCTGGAACCCTCCATGATGCAAGGTGCGCATGCCAGCTCAACGTAAGTTGCATGGATTAGCACTGAGTGCATTGTGTGAAAGAGACCTTGCTAGAAGGGATACTCTTCAGTCAAAGAAAAATGATACTTTCAGGTTTCAACATTAAGGTGCACGAAGTAATGCATAACCGGTCGGTAGGCGTAGCAGACATTGTTATTAGCGCGGGACGTCAGAGATTCGAATTCGGGCCTGGTCGAATCGGATACCATATCATTAACGGCTTGTCACGCTCCGCCATCGTTACACGCTTCAGCGTAAATACTGTAAGTGTAGCATTATGAAGATTTGATTTTGATTTCATAGTAACTCGTGAATTTTATATAATCATTAAAAGCTTTTGCATGCAGTTGAAGTGTGTCATTGTCACAAAGGAATGCAAGCAAAAGCACACAGCCACGCTGATAAAAGCTTACGATCACAGCCGTCTGTAAACCATATTCCAAGCCACTATGCCACACGATGTCGACGTGATAAGAATTTTACTGTTTCAGCACTTGTTAACCTCGGGTTGTTTACACAAAAACTTGATGGGAAGTAGAAGAAGCACGTCGAAATAACACGAACTTTTTTACGTAACGGGTTGATGTACCCGCCATTACACTGTTGGACTGAAGCATTTTTGAACGAGCAGCTTAAATGCTAGAAACAATAAGCGATAACCATTCTTTATTATACCTGCTGTGCTTCAAACATAGACCATCTTTTTTCCACGTAAGCATCTGTTAGTATAACGATCATACGATGACTTTCATTTAAAGATTTCAATAGATTCTCGACGTTTGCTAAAAAAATATCAAAAGGTAACGGAGGGTGCTGGACACTGCTGGTAGGTTATGTCGCACACGTAACTTACACCCTTCCTCAAAATCTCTATGACTATCGTAAAACTTATAGTCCATGTCATCCATTTTGTCTTGAATAGACTTGACAATTTTTTTTGTTTGTTCCCGAGCTTCATCATCCAAATCATCGGAATAAAAGTAAGACAAAAAAGCGACAAATCTTTTATCATCTGAAAAAATACAGAAGAAAACTGACCAATGCAACTACTTTCGTTTTGCATTGCCGCAATGAACTTTTAGTCAACCACATATCACTTCAAACAAGTTTTGAATACCTTCATCGTATTTTCCAAAATGTCGCCTTATGAAAAGTTGAAGTTGAATCCAGTTCCACCAAAGCACCAGTACAAAAAGGGAAATAATTATTAAGACTGCTAAAATTCCCACGAGAATAGCCACAAGTTTTTTCAATTCTTCCTGTGGGTTGAAATCCAGGTGAACCACTTTGGAGGCGGTTTTATTCAAATACGTCACTTGAATCTGATAAGATCCCTGATCATTTTTCTCGGCATTCCTGTTAAATAATTCATTTGTTAAACTGAGTTGTTAAGGCACAACGCTATTGGTGCGGGAGATCTGAGGTTCGATTCCCGGGTCGGTCAAATCAGACACAGCGGTTCCAACGGCTCGCCACCGCAGCGACGTTTCTTCGGAGCTGTGTCAACCAGCCGCTACACCGCGGAGATGGACTCCACCGCTCGCTGCACGCTTCGGCGTATTACCACGAGTATAATGAAGATTTGATTTTGATTTGAAAGTACACTGTAAAACTCCCACCTTATTTCAAGCTGAATGGTAAGATTTTTTCTCTCACGAATTCGTTTCGTTTCTTCTGTGCTCGGCACATAATGAAAACAACTCAAAGGACGATTTTGAAACCCACCTCTGTAAAAAGTGCAATAAAATAAAGGAAAATCACCAACACCACTGCAGTGTATTTCGCCATTGTCGGCTCATCAGGTGGAATATATTTTGGAGGCAGGCAAGTGTTATCTAAACAAGCTATTGAATGTTATCGAGCACTCTGCCAGAGAAAGTTAAGCCATGCTTTGACTTGAAAACTGTGACAGAGAAAGAAGTAGATAGGTGAAACTGAAGCAACGTCGTATATATAACTTTTATACCAAAACTTACACTGAGCAGTTGAATCTTGCATCAGCCCGCAATGTTGTTCTATCTGATTCATATACATATGTACAAGTAGGTACGTTATTTCCTTTCTGCACAAACAAAACACTAAAAAAAATCGAATCAAATCTAGATTACTCGCGGTGATACGCTGGAGTGTGTAACGAGTGGTGGGCCTATCTCCGCGACTTAGCATCTATGAAGCTACACAGCTCCTAAGAAACGCCGCAGTGGTGACAAGCCGATGGCATGGATTTGACCGACCCGGGGTTCGAACCTCTAACCTCCAGCACCGACAGCAATATCGTAACAACTGAGTTAATTGGCCAGTTCAAACAAAGCACTTCCTTATAAAAAGCTACACAGTTCAAACAAAACACTTCCATGTGTATGATACGTTTCGATACGTTGCTACTTCCATCATCAACACTGAATTAACGAAGCAGCAAGCAACTTTACGACAAAAATAATGAAAAAGACAAATACACAACATAAAAGTGTTTGAGTACATGTTGATGTACTGTGGATTTGCCATTTCAATTCTTTTTTTATTTTTATTAAACGCTAGCTCGCTGTTTTATTTATCTGCTGATAATGGATTACATTACATTTTGAAACGTCTAATAACATAATCGCGCAAGAAGCTACAATTTTGCTCCTGTAATAGTTTAATAAAATAGCTAAAAGCCTTAAAACAAGGTTTGTTTTCCAACCGGGGGTTCTCGCACCCCTTGGGGTGTGATGCAGCATTTCAGGAAGTGCGATGGGCTTTTTAGTTTTTTGTTTTTTTGTATGTAGCGCTTTCAGCGCTGTCTTATCATATGCATTGTAAGGGTTGCGAAAATTCTTAAAATATTGAGGGAGCGGTACAGTAAAAAATGTTTGGAAACACTGCCCTGAAGCAGCAATACTTTTTTCATTTTTTTTCGCAACAAGAGCGTGTCAGTCAGGGGCGGACCTGGAAGAGTTCTTAGGGGGGCGGGGCTAAAAAACCGAAATGTTTATCTTGTGGTGTTTTGCGTCTATTTCTGCCAAAGAGCCTACTAATGCATGATATATACACAAATCAAATCTTCATTATACTCACGTTACGCCGAAGCATGTAACGAGTGGTGGGGCCCATCTCCGCGCCTTACCGTCTGGCTACTCAGCTCCTAAAAAAACGTCGCAGCGGTGGCAAGCCGTTGGCGACACTGTGTCCGATTTGACCATCTGGGAATCGAAGCCCGGACCTCCCGCACCGATAATGGAGTGCTTAGCAACTGAGCTAACGGGCCGGTCTAATTATACATAGTGACTAAAAACTTAGTGGGAAACTTCGTCCTTCCCTTCTTGGCTTCGTCAATGTTATTTGAGCTGCTCATTCGTAATATGTCACCCGTCTCAAAATGCTTCTTTACTAAGCTTTACTAAATCATAGTAACTAATTACGGAGATGGAGGCTTTAAAACGTAGCCTATATTGAAGGCGAAAACACAAAATTTGCTTCAGTTTGTGGAACTAACCTTTGTCCATTCAACAGTAAATTGTCCTGAAGCAATCATAGCATTGCTCGTACCTACATTGCAGTCCAACACAACCTTGTCTCCTTCCACAAACGAATGACGTTTCGTGCACGCTACAGTTGGTTTTTCTTCATTAAGCCTGGCTGTATGATTAATAGGTTGTTTAAGTTTAATGAAGTATATAGACTACCATAAAATTCGCTATACAAATAGCGTAGCGAAAAAATAAAGAGGAGGGTAAAATTGCACAAGCCATCAAAAGATTCGGGAATATTTCACTTTCAGTCATTTTGCAACATTGTTTTTTTTTCTATCAAAAAGCGAAGTCATAGGGGGGGGGGCTTAGCACAGTGTCCTCCCTAAATACGCCCAAGCGCTATGCTAATACAACATCGGACATGCGGACCAGACTGAAGGTACCTACAACAGTACTTTTACTCAAAACAGCAGCCCACGCGCAGATTACAATGATATGATGTAGCAGGTTTTGCCTGGTCGATAAACAGAAAAATGTAAGAATCAGCCGCGTAAAAAAATTGCCGCAAGTCACGTTTCGGTAAAAGTACCTTCAATTACCTGGGTGTCCCAAGCATGGGTCCTACTCTAGACTCAATGTTTCCTGCATGCCGATAAACAATAAAAGGACTCTCTACAGCGTGAGATTATCACTACCAAACTATTATGTGTAACTGACCAGATAGCTCAGTGTTTAAGCTTCTGCTATAGTAAATTTAGTATCCGAATTCCAGACGGGTAAATCAAAAAATCAATAAATGGTATTCACTGCTGCCCTGCTTGATTGACGGAAAACGAGCCTCATGCTCATTGCTCACTTGTTTTCTTTTGCAAAGGGGTCTCTTAATGAAATTTTCCCACCATAAGGTAGTAAACAGGTAACCATCAGCTGACGAGCGAGCTCATTGGAGCACTTTCTCGCGACGTGAAGGAAAATATGCTTCTGAACCTGAACTTTTTATTTTGAAGAATTCCCTTGATTTATATATCGATTAGAGGTACTGTATCAATATTAAAAATACGGTATTACTTTCACTGCTTGTTTTTTGTTTACGTGCTGTGTTACGTGCACTGCAGACAGTTTCGGTTTCGTGCAATGCTGAATTCACTTGTGTTTCACTAGCAAAGTTGCCACTGTCAACTTAAATTAGATTCATCCCACCGCTAATTAGGGCAGCGAACTTGAACTTGAAAAAGCTTGTGAGTTCGCCGCTTTGCCACTACTACCGCACGCCTAAACTTGGGGTGATTTTTTTGTCGAGTTGTCCGAATGTCACCTGATTTATACAAATAAGTGCGTAATTTCCACATTCTAAGATAAATAACAAAAAAAAGTGCACGGCAGGGTGAAGATTTTCACACAACTTACGTTTAACACACAAAGACTGATGGACGACGAAAGCTGTTTCTTTCCCGTGTCGTAGTTCACAGCTATACACAGCTGGATCAAAATAATTGAGAAGGTGCTTCTGTAAAAATTAAGAGTCGTTATACTCTTCCATAAGCAATCTAGTGTGAAGCAGTAAACTTCGTTAATAGCTACTTAAACTACGTGGTAATGTGAAGCATTCACTATGCCCATTACAACAGACTGTAACAAAATATCCCGCGCTTAGTAGGCTACTAGTAATAGGTTTAGCATGCACAAGTATTTGTAAGTATTTACTAGCATATTTATCCTCCTATCACGAGAAAGCGATCAATGCGCTATGCGAGCTCGCTAAGGAGTTGCCAGCCATCTGTCTACCACATCAAGATGGGGGAATCCCGCTAAGTGCCTTTCCCAACGGCACAACAAGTAAATTTGCCGGCTTGTTCTCTGCACTGTCCCTTTAATGCAGAGCGTCAAGCAGGAAGCTGTGAATATCATTGGTTTGACCCGACTCGGAATCAAACCCGAATCTACATCTCCAGAGGCCGAGGCTCCTACCGCTCGGCCATCTGAGCTGTTGAATGTAATTATCCTCCTTTCTTAAGAAAGCGATCGAGGTGCTATACCAAACTCCCCAAGGAGTTACCATCCATCTGTCTTCATTTCTAAATTGGGAAATCCCGTTTAAGCGCCTTTTCCACTACACAACAAGTAAATTTTCCGGCTTGTTATCCACACTCTCTCTCTCTAATGCAGAGCGTCAAGCCCAAAAGCTGCGAATACCATTTTTTAAGCCATTATTTTCACCAGACTCGGAATCAAAGTCTAGCCTACCGTTCCAGAGCCAGACGTTTTATCCACTCGGTCATTGAGCGTTTTGAATTGTTATGCCATGCAACTACAACTACTGTAAGTCCAATGATTCGTATGCAAATAAAGACTGCATTCAAGGGCGTTGGAAGGTGGGGGCTTAGGGGGACCGAAGCCCCCCATATTTTTTCAGCCCCCCATAGAAATTTTGAGCCCCTCTTCAAATTTTGAGCTCCCTTTCAAAAATTTATAACTACAGTACACCCTATTGCACTTCAACAATGGCTCATGGCGTCACTTGTTATTCGTTTCTTTTCTTCATTGATACCATCAAACCAACGTAGGCCTACTAACTTTTGCAACTTTGTGACAAAAGTGAACAAAATCGCAAAACTTGTTGGATTTCCTGGTACCTTTGTGCACAAAGCTTTTAGAGCTTTACTATCACTGTAAAACTTTCTTCAATTTTAGTAGAAACGTCTGGACAAATAACAGCGAAGCAACAAAATATCAAATTAGAATTAGCTAGCTTATTGTAGTAGCAGTGGCGTAGCGAGAAATTTTGAAAGGGGGTGTTGGGCCATAATTTCCTCAAAACTTTTAAGCGCATTTTTTTGCGATAGAACAAATTTGAAGCTGATTGAGAAACAAGAAAAGCTATATCCAGGAACATGCTCCCCTGAAAAAATTTTGAAAATTTACATGCTCCGAATGGCCATTTTTGCGCTTTTTGAATATTTTTCAGGCAAATTTTGTTTAAATTTTTGATCCTAATTTTGAGTGCTTCGCCAAATTATTATCCCAGGCGAGTTCG
Source organism: Trididemnum miniatum (assembly GCA_964006365.1). Taxonomy (NCBI): domain Eukaryota; kingdom Metazoa; phylum Chordata; class Ascidiacea; order Aplousobranchia; family Didemnidae; genus Trididemnum; species Trididemnum miniatum. Next base: position 16,142,405 of record OZ023243.1, on the reverse strand, counting down.
TACTGCGCATTGATCGCTTTTTCGTGACAGGAAGATAAATATGCAATTAAATACAAAAAATACGATTCATTTTGTTCGCACATTTTCGATTATGCATACTTAAGGCCAGGAGCGTATTTAGGAGGTGGGGAGTATTGAGCCATGCCCCCCCTTTTGACTCTGCTTTTTAGTAACGAAGAACAAAATTAATGGCGCCAAGTGACTAATATGCCAGACTCTTTTGATGGTTTCTGTAGCTTTTTGATGATTTCTGCCAGACTCTTTTGATGGTTTCTGTAGCTTATGGTAGGGGACGGATCTAGAGGGGTAGGATGAGGAGTATGCATCTTCCCACCAGCCATTTTCAAAAATGCTTTTGCTGTATACAATTTTTCCAAAATTTTGAATCTCTTTGATAGCAATAAGCCTTACGCTTAGCACGCACATCCGAAAATGTGCAGACAAAATGCATCATATTTGGCGAAGCACTCAGAAATATAGGGTCAAAAAATTTAAACAAATTTTGCGTAAAAATTATTCAAAAAGCACTAAAATAGCCATTACAGCATGTAAATTTTCAAAATTTTTCCGGGGGAGCACGCTCCCGGACCCCCCCCCCCCAGAGTCTTTCCTGTTTCTCAATCAGCTTTCAATTTGTTCTGCCGAAAAAAATACGCCTAAAAACGTGGAAAATATGCTCCCCTCTTTTTAAAATTTCTCGCTACGCCACTGTTTAAAGGCGTAAGGCTTATCACTATCGAAAAAGTTCGAAACTACAGAAAATTTTATACACTAAAAACATTTTTGAAAATGGCACGTGGGAGGATGGATATCTCTCATCCTAGTCCTACCCACTAGATCCGCCCCTCAGCCGTGACCATAAGCTACAGAAACCATCAAAAGAGTTTGGCATATTTCAGTCACCTGGCATCATTAATTTTGTTATTTTTTATTAAAAGGCAGAGTCAAAAAAAGGAGGGGGATGGCACAATGCTTCCTTTCTAAATATGCGCTCCTGCCTAGGAGCCTGAGAATAGGAGCTTGTGAACAGATAATAAGTTCATTTAAAGGAGGTTTACACGTTTACAAACCTCGATCTGGCTGCTGTGTGCTATGCTATAGCTAGAGAAAAGCTTAAGCTCATTAAGCTGTCTCCTCGTGACTTTTACTAAATTTAAGTGCATGGTACGCTTGACGTAAGTTGCGATAACAAGGGGTCGAAGCCCCCCAGACGTTGGTATGGTAACACAAATTTCAGCCCCCCTACTTAAAAGTACTTCCAACGTCCTTGCTCTGCATTTTTCGTTTTTACCGCATAGCAAGAACTTCAGTCCCAATCACAAAGCAATTTTGTTCTTATCAACAAGCTGAAAATTTTGTACGAACAAACTGCTTAACTGTTTTACCTGCATCGTGGCCGAGTGGTTCGGAGCGTCGTTTTAACAACGTCGCAAGGTTGATGCTTCAATTCCGGTTCAATCCTCGTTGTTGCGTCCTTGGATAAGATGCTACACGAAAACTGTCTCTGCTTTGCGTGAAATCTGACAAGCGGAAAATTAAAAAAATCAGAAGCAAAGACCAACCAGAAAGCTCGGAAACAACGGCAACTCCTAAGCGAGTCTGCATTCGTCCTATTTATATATAGGGCCTCCGTCACTTTCTCGCGACAAAAGGATAAAAATAGAGAAATCATCATCATCATCTTTCTAACCTGTATCGTTTGGGGGCTGTGTGAGAGTTCAATTAGGTCAGCTTGAAGAAAATCTGTCGCAAATTCTGTGTAGTTTCGTCTGTTTGGTCTCTCTTTGTTTACACTGCGTAATCTTCGCGATATGGATCCGTTCTTAAACCGTTGACTTCTCCACCATGTGACGCTATAAGTTGGCGGAAGTGCTAGTTTGTAAGTAGATTGATTGCCAGAGCGTGATGCTAAAAGATAAAAGAAGAACGAGCAGATAAAAAATTGCAAACTCTATACAATATTTTCTTTTCCAACACCAAAGCACAATCAAAACAACCAGCATCCTCATCCAACTTGCATGGGATGAATCCGGTTTTAGGTGGGAAAAGGCAGATGGATTAATCTTTAGGCAAAGACTGCGCGTTCCTTGCTACTCCAAAATCACAGGCTGCACATAAACAATAGGGTGGAGTGAAAAAAACTTTTCGTTTCAAATCAATTTCCCCGGGGTCAAAAAAGTTGGCATTTGGTCTGAATACATGTTTAAAAGTGGTTTCGCATGGTTGCAGGAAAAAAATGGCCGTGCTATCTCCCTCTAGTGGTTTGTCAGACCCAAATTTAGCAAAATTTCTCATAACTTCTTACTTTCAAACAGTAGAAAGCTGAAAGTTACATCAAAAGTTGCAGAACACTCTAGTTTATATCTGTTCGAAGAGGACTTTTGCTTCAATTTTGATCAGAAAAAGAGTTATTAGCGAAAACCGCATTTTTATCATTTATTTTTTCAAACAGATATTATACAGTCGTTGACGTTAAAGTCGTTGAAGTGACATTCCTTACAACAGTATTTGGTGGCCTCCCTTTCGGCTTAGGACTTGGGTAAAAAGTTAGCTGGAAGCAATATTGAAAAGTCTTTTTCTATCATAACAAGATACACAATGGTTTCTGACACATTAATTTGGAAGGTCAAAGAGAAAAATATTTGTTGAATTACCATCATAACAAGTTAACGACTGTATAATATCTGTTTGAAAAAATAAATGATAAAAATGCATTTTTCGCTTATAACTCTTTTTCTGATCAAAATTGAAGCAAAAGTCCTCTTCGAACAGATATAAACTAGAGTGTTCTGCAAGTTTTGATGTAACTTTCAGCTTTCTACTGTTTGAAAGTAAGAAGTTATGAGAAATTTTGCTAAATTTGGGTCTGATAAACCACTAGAGGGAGATAGCACGGCCATTTTTTTCCTGCAACCATGCGAAACCACTTTTAAACATGTATTCAGACCAAATGCCAACTTTTTTGACCCCGGAGAAACTGATTTGAAACGAAAAGTTTTTTTCACTCCACCCTAATGAACAATGCCAAAAATACAATAAATATGGGACGAAAATAGCTTAAGGAGGAAAAATAAAGCCGCTGTAAATCTCAAAACTGGACGTTTCGACAACATAAATTCAGCTGTCATCATCAGCAGTGTATGCAAGGCAGTACAAAACTGTAAGAACTAGAATTTACAATTCTAACTACAAGTAATAGTTAAACACTGCATAGTGGGGAAGATTTTGTTGGACTTGTATACCGGGCATCGTAGTCTAGGCTAGCTAGGCTAACTCAAGTTCTGCGCTGCTTGTTCTTCCGGTACGGTAAAACAACGGAGACAGAAAAATCTACTCTCCAATTTTGATTTTTGACGTTTCGCTTGGCAATGAACGCCAACCTTCATCAGAAAATACAGTGACCTGGGAAGGAAATCAACCCAGGTCGAGAACAGTAAAACGTAGTAGGCCTTAGCATTGATTTAACTGAACTGATTAAAAAATTACGAAGTGTAAATTGGATCAACCCGATTAACTATTGCGTCACAAAAAGGCGAAATGCGTGAATAATCATCAAATTGTTATGTGTAATACGTAAAAACCAGTATGTAAACTACAGTGATTAAATTGCATTAAAATCATTTAGCCAATGAACGATAAACATTTGGGAGACTGTCGCCATCAGACCTGTTCATAACCTTAGGATGGGCATTGATGAACCAAGCTTCCGAGATGAGTCGTTTAGAATAATTGTTCTCCACTTTCAAGATTTCCGATTTCTCTTACCAGATCCCTTGTTCTGACTGTGACTATGTTTATATTGGTCAAACCAAACGTGGCCTTAAGTCACGACTGGCCGATCATAGGCGAGCCACAAGCCAGCTGAGACCGGAACTTTCTGCACTTTGCGAACATGCGATGGACTTTGACCATACAATTGATTGGGAGAAATCGGAAATTTTGAAAGTGGAGAACAATTATTCTAAACGACTCATCTCGGAAGCTTGGTTCATCAATGCCCATCCTAAGGTTATGAACAGGTCTGATGGCGACAGTCTCCCAAATGTTTATCGTTCATTGGCTAAATGATTTTAATGCAATTTAATCACTGTAGTTTACATACTGGTTTTTACGTATTACACATAACAATTTGATGATTACAATAAATATGGGACGAAAATAGCTTAAGGAGGAAAAATAAAGCCGCTGTAAATCTCAAAACTGGACGTTTCGACAACATAAATTCAGCTGTCATCATCAGCAGTGTATGCAAGGCAGTACAAAACTGTAAGAACTAGAATTTAAGATTCTAACTACAAGTAATAGCATAACCCAGGCAACGGGTCAAAATAAGTAGTATAATTATAACGTCATAAACCACAAGCTAATAAAAAGACTGACGGAGTTAAATCAACAATTAAATAAGTAAAGAGGAGCGGATTTGGAGTCAACGTTAAGCAATGGCTCATATTTTTGAATAAAAAGTGACTCAAGAATTAATAAGCGTGCGGAATCACCAGAGCTACTAAGAATGTTCGGTTTGGCAAAGTCCACTTTATGGTCAGGATTGTCCATTAAATGTCGGCACACCTCGGATTTATCCGAACTGGAATGTTCCTTAAGTCTGTTAATAAGATTACGTCTAGTCTGTCCTATATAGCTAGAACCACAAGAACACGTTAACCCTTTAAAGGACAGAACTTCAGTTTACAAAACTTTTGAGCTACAATGGTTTCGTAGGGCGTGAAATATGTTTTTATTACCATTTAAAAAAAAAAAATTTTTTTTTCTTGTTTGTTTATTATTTTATAGCATGTAACATATGTGTTACATTGTCCCTTAGGGGTAATAACTTTTGCATTTGAACCAAGTTGTTTAAATACAAGGCCACACGTTGTATAAAGTCCATGGCAGATGAATTAAAGTTAAGGGTTCATTTTGCAAATGTATTATCACTAGGTGGCGCTGATATCTTAGGGAATTCCCCATGTTCGACTAGTTATTATGCTATAATTTACATTTTGAACATTTAAAAATGAATTGTGAAACATTTAGCAACGTATCAGCACTTTAGGAGACTCTCAACAATCGATGAAATTGCATACCAACTACAAGGAATTGAACTTTTATATATTTCTTTACCTGCACCTCAAAAATCGCTCACATGAGAAGCTAAATCGCAGCCACCTACAAAATTGCAGTCACTTACTAGTTACTTATTGCATCATATATTGGTACAGTAACAAATTGTAATCGGCAAATAATTATCAACAATTCAAATCGCATTTCTCATGCCACTAATACTGTCAAAGCACTCAAAAACCTTCATGATGCAATTGAAAACAGTTTCTATCATTTACGTAACAAAGATGCACGTTACATTGCAAGCACTTATTGTTTGTAAGTGATGTCTTCTTTTTGCTGGTGCATAATTTGCATCTTTGTCGTTTTTCGCTTTTCATAATCGTATGGGTTTCTGGAAGAGAGGAAATGTGTCTGGCTCTTTTTGGTGTGGCAACAGGTGCAGAGGGAGCATGTCTTTTTCTGCTCATAAAAGTACCAATCAGTGCGCGGGCAACCAATCTGCGAAATGATTTTGCATCCAGGTGATCTTCATTTCTGCACTGCAGTTTGTTATATACCACGCATGCATTGTTGACTCCGATATTAATTAGGTCATGAACCAATCGCAAGTAATATTTGTGGCGCGAGCGATGATCGAACTGATAGGTCACTTTTTTTGATCCATAATATCAACGCCTCCCATGTGTTCATTGTATTGCTTTACCATTGCAGGGCATTTAACCTGGAGCTTGTCTTTAGAACCTTTTTTTCTTCATGTTACTTGAGTAAGAGGGAAAGCAGACAAAAAATTGGACAACATATGGACAGGTTTGTTATCCATCCATTTGACAAACTGAATGCTGCCTGCTTGGAATGCTGCCACTTCTCCTCTTGCCATTGCTTTGTCAGCAGGTACTGCTGATTTGGGCAAGTGCTTTCTATTGGGCCGCACTGTTCCCGCACAAAACACTTCTCTCTCCAGCAAAACTTTTTGAAGAAGAGGAGAATTGAAAAAGTTATCCACATAAATCTCACAACCCATCTTCATTAGTTTTTCGGTCAATTGGATTACAACACCTTTTCCCAAACCATATTCTACACCACATTTTTTCCCAGTGTACAGGTCGAATTCAAAAAGATAACCAGATTTTGAATCGCACCTGCACCACATCTTGAACCCCCATTGAATTGGCTTTCCTTTTACATATTGTTTTAAAATACTATGACCTCTGTATTTAACCATGTGCTCATCGATTGATTGTTGGGTGCAAGTGCAGACAAAAAAGCATAGTTGAAATGATCCAAAACCAAACGTACTTTGAATGCCCTATCATGAGTGGGGTCGGATGTTGGCTTCATATTTTCATTGTCATTGAAGTGTAAATAAGCTCTTATTTCTTCAAATAAGCTCTTATTTCTTCAATCTACCCAACAAGCACACTGTTTACTATTTAGAAAAATTACCTCTAAGGATCCGTGTAACATATATGTTACACAGCTAGTAAAACCTAAAAATAGCCCAGCCTAACCAAGCACAGCATCTGATTTGGGCTAGACTAGCTTTTCTAAGATATTCTAAGACTATTTCACCCCATCTGCGAAAAAATTTCCCTATACGGGTTGAGCAGTTTATCATTAAAAATCAACCTTTCCTCACCAGAAATTCCTCTTCGACACTCAACTAAATTTTGAAAAGAAAAACACTGCTGTTGCCATTTTTGATTTATATTCTGGTAATTTGCACATTTTAAATTTCATAAAAAGTTCGAGGGTTGCAAGAATGTTAGAGTATTATGTCGAAATATTGAATAGAATGTATGTAACACATATGTTACATTATCCCTTAAAGGGTTAATTTATATACAACCCCATATTTCATCAAGGTCTTTTGCTGATCTTTCAGACGAAAGTTATGTCCGATGTTCCAGGTGGTGTCGATAATCCGTAGAATAACTCGGTTCCATGTATGCTTTTCCACTAAGGCGGACAGCTCTTTTTTGAGTTGCATTGACATGTCACCTAAAAAGGGCAACCGAGCAATAACTGTTCTACAATTTTTACGTCTTTCAAGGTGACTCAACATCTTGTCATATTTACGATTAAAAAATCTCCTGACACAACTATCTAAAAAATAAGCAGGATAGCCATTGCGACCAAGCATAACCTTGATATTATCCACCTCTGAACAAATGC